>JAOEHI010004423.1:0-10043 GCA_025447815.1 Percopsis transmontana | reverse complement strand
CATATGTGCCCGCCTCTGCATAGGTTCCAGCAGCAAAAGAATTGCCTGGTCGGTCAAAGGTGTCAATCATATCCAGTGCTCCCGGTAAACCACAAGACACATCTGCACATTCTGCAGCTAGAGGACATGAAACAAAATCCACATTATTTAAAAAAAAAGGTATTGTCTTTTAATTTAAAACAATATTGAAGTTATGCTAAACCCTTAAATCTGTAACATCTGTACATCAATATTAAGTCTTCACGCTAATGTTTGGTATAGATAATTACTTGTTCGTGGTAGGTACTAGACCCGGGGTTTTTTTCCATCTTCCTTTGACTTCCATTGTTTCTTAAAAACATGTTAGCAAAGCTGATCACTGTCTCTACTCTAAAAACTAAACTAATACGTAATTCTCAAATTACGTATTAGTTTGTTAGCTGTAGAGTTAAATTTAAGGTATATTTCAAATGTATTTATTCAAAACCTACATATATGCTTAATTAAACACTAACATTAGCATAAAATGTCACTCCTGTTACTGTCCACCCTATTACTGTTTTGCACAGTAACAGGTACATAGTAATAGGGTGGATATTAGATTAGATTAATACGTTTTTCCAACATGTATTGTAAATATTATTAATTTATTATGCATTTCCTAAATATTAAACTATGGGCATGTATTTGCCAGGGAATGGCACCATTGTCTGCTGCAGAAAAGCAGAGGCGCTACAGGGCACGTCGGGATGCAGACCCTGAAAGAAGGCAGAAATACCTCGCGCAATAAAGAGAAGGAGAGGTAGAGAAAGGACAGAATGGAAGGAAGAAAAAAGAAAGTGTCAGACCTCAGTGAAAGAGAGAAGAGAGTGCAGAAAAATAAATGTCGGAGAAAGGAAGAGAAAGCAGAGGGATAGTGCCAGAGTAAGGACAACCTTTCAGTCAATGACCACTCCTCCTACAAGTTCAGACAATCCCCCAGAGCCAGAAAATGCCCCACAGCCAGGGCCCTCACGGTTACAGGAAAGATGATGGTTAATTGAGGATTAGGAAGAATATGGATTCGATTTTCCCCCTACTGTTCCATTGAAATTCCCTATTATTCTAAAGGCAAGGTTACAATTAGGTCATTTAGCAGATGCTTTTATCCAAAGCGACTTACAATTACATGATGCTAACATGGAGCAGATAGGGGTTAAACATCTTGCTCAAGAATGCTTACAGGTAGGCCAACTCTGGAGCTCGCACCGACGACCTTCTGGCTGGGAGTCCAACACCTAGACCACTAGACTATCCTGCTCCTATCCTGTCCTATCCTATCCTGTTGAAATTACATTGTGCCTTTGTAAGATGACGTTTGTTTATTAATACTTTATAAAAAAAAACATTTGCTGGATACAGTGAGGGACATTTTCGCAATTAGAAATGTAAATATTACAATAACATTCAAAACACTTATTAATAGAGATGTTCTGTAATAGGGGGGACATTTGGCCTATGCCATGTTGGGATTACTGGCTCTGTCTAGCCTTCTCTCTCTCTCTCTCTCTCTCTCTCTCTCTCTCTCTCTCTCTCTCTCTCTCTCTCTCTCTCTCTCTCTCTCTCTCTCATTACAGGATTGGAACCTGGTGTGGAGAGGCCAGTCTTCAGCCACTGACCTGAACTCCTGGAACCTTGCTGGATAACATCCCTGGAATTTCCACACTGCACTGGACCCACCTGGTAGACCGACCTACCTGCCTGTTGTTTGTTAAAGGTGTCGTACCTGCCTTTTGGTTTTTGTGTTAAGAAACACTAGGGTTAGGTTATTTTTACAATAGTTACAACAGTGTGTAATTTCTAGTGACATCTAGTAGTGAAGGTTGCGAATTGCAAACAGCAGTAAGGCTGGGTAACAGGGTATTAAAAGTTTAGCTGGTTGATATGAGCTGTTATGCTGTAGGCTAACATTACTGTTTTACTGTCAATAGTACGAACGAATCAGCTGATTGTCTCCCGAACATAAACGGCACATTTCTCCTTTTATTTATACAGTCTATGATTTCTCCCCACATGGCAAAGCCATAACACAGCGAGGGAGAAGAACTAAGTTACAGGAAACAATCCAACTACATATTTTTTCTAACAGGGTAGTAAAAGTTTAGCTAGCTGATAGGCGCTGTTATGCTGTATGCTAACGTTACTGTTCTACGGTCAATAGTACAAACGAATCAGCTGATGTCTCCCGAACATAAACGGCACATTTCTCCCTTATTTATGCAGTCTATGATTTCTCCCCAGTAGGGAGTCCCCACATAGCAAAGCCATAACACAGCGAGAAAAATAACTAGTTTACATGAAACAATCCAACTTATTTTACACCACTGACAAGGGAAAAGTCACTTCCCTCTGTGTCTGTGGCTAGCTTAAAGCTAATGCTAAAATTATCAGTTTTCATTTGCATTGCTAAAGTTGGAATACCTTACCTGTCCAGCAGAAAACAGACAACTTCGGCATTGCTTTGAAAAAACGTATTCCTCATTAGAGCCTTCCATCTGGGAAAAGCCACACCTATGTTTACCCGTGATTTCTGCTTGAGTCGCTCTCGTATTTGTCTGGCTTCATTATGCTTTTTGCTTTTTCGAAGAGGATTCACCCTCCGTCTGCTCTTTTGCTAAATAATAGCTGTGGTCCTCCATTTGTCCAAAATTTCACTTCTAATAAAGGAGAGGACTTCTACTACGACCTAGTAGTTCTAGTACAACTTCTTCTGCTGCTTCTTCTTCTTCTGCTTCTCTTTCAAAGTAGTGACGAAACGCGTTCTGTAGAGCCGTTTGTCCGATTGGGCTACTGTAGAAAACATGGCGACACAACAGGGCAACGTCCATAGAGGGGGTGCCCGCGGTTATGGAGATAGAAATGGCTCATTCAAAGCTAATGACAATATAATGGTTTATTATAGAATAATAAGATAAGATCTCACCTGGATCTTATATTGCATTTCTGTCACTAGATCCTCAGAAATATTACACACTGGACCTTTAACAAGCCCTCCTTCAGATAAAATGATACATTGTTGTGTTAAACAAAACCGCTCTCTCAAGCGGATAAATATGAAAACGCCGTTTTCGCCACCCATATGAACCGTATGGACGGCGAAAACTGAGAAGGGTGTTCCTGCAGGGTCGGAGGCTACACTCTCAGGACCGCATTCTCAGGACCCTTATGTTTTTGCGACAGCGCCATCTATTGAATTGGAGATATATAAAAAAGATGGATATCGAGTATTATAATGTGCTGTTTGTTTAATGTTAAAAACATTTATCCTGTCTTGAATTTGACAGCAAAGTTGATGGTAATATTAGCTAGCCGAGTCTAAAATTCTCTACAATAATCTGTAACCTTATGCTTGCTGGAAAACGAACTGGTCGTACTTGTTTAATGAATCAATCAGGCTAGGCTACTTAACTAGCTTGGTGTGTCATTTTATACAGTCTATAGTTCCGCTAGCCTAAATGCTAATGTACGACATTTATGACCATTGACTCCAATGTAAACGTCCGCTAGCTCTCGCCTTGTACTAGGCTAACGTTACTGTGAGCTAACTTTTAGCTAACGGATGAAGTGTATTATTATTATTATTATTATTATCATCCAGTACCAAGACAGACAAGCAATTGAGGAAAGAAGGGATTACCATACTGTCTATGGCTGTATTACAGTATTTCACAATCTGGGGTTTGAATGTTAAAGATAGGCTATGGGAAAGTCAAATGCATCATCGTGCATGTAACATCGTATAACTATTCGGCTTACTTTGCATCTCTCTCTTTTCAGTCGTTGAGGCCTCTGCACCAGTGTTTCCCACATCGGGCGGGGGGTGGGGGTCATTATTGTTCTCCCTTTTTTGGTGTGTGTGGAATAAACCTTTAAAACCAAGTATTTCGACAAAGTATTATTTGTGTGGAATAAACCTTTAAAACAAAGTAGTTAGACAAAGTATTATTTGAAGCCTCCAATCCTGAGTTGGCGCTATCACAAAAACCTAGGGTCCTGAGAATGCGGCCCTGAGAATGCAGCCTCCGACCCTGCAGGTTCATACAATACATTTGGAAAAACTGGGCTTTTCAGAAACGCTGACGTCAAATGCAATTTCGCATGTTCGATTTTCGAATGTCCAGAATCACTCTCCACTCACCTTTAGCGAACTGCGCCCTCACATAGACAGTCAGACTACACGAATGAGATCTCCGGTGGATATGGTTTAAAAAAAGTTGCTTGCATGGTACCTGAATACATAATAGTAGCCTATATTGAATTTATCTTTTTACTGTAAACGTGTTATCTAGTAAAGTTAACAAAATAAAACGTGGATCAGACATGTATATTATTTGTGTTTTTAAACAGCAAGATTGTCTTTGGGTATTTGCAAATAAAGTGTGAATCAAAATTTGAGTGGTAGGCTATCTGGTCATTTCCTATTATTGTATGTATCCAGGGCTCCTGAGAGGTCAAATGTTTGCATGCTGAGTGTTAATGCATGGTGCATGTAAATAAAATGACTATTCTCATTCATCGTTTTAGGCAGTTTTTTGCGATGTTCTTATGGCACAAATTCACTAGCACTAATACTTGTAATATTTAAAAAGCCATAATAGATGATAATCAAATGTGAACAGAGAGTTTATTTGTTGTACAATAATTATCTTGGTTACATTCGTATATAAATGTTTTTATTCTTCTAGCATTTTGACAGGATGATGATTGACACTTTTCAGATTACTAGATGCTAACAAAATAAAAACATGCATCCAAACAGCATTAAAATGAACATTACATTAATAAGGAATGAAAACATTTAACTGAGTTTTTCCTCAGTCTCACTGTGGAATAGAGTATAGGGCTGTTCTCACAGTATTAAGCAGAGGAGAGCATAAAGTATTGGCTCAACTTGATGCACAAGTAAATGCATTCAATTTGAGCAGACTTTCAGCTTCAAATTTAAACAATTTACATCCATACACATTAAGGATTCAGGAGTTCCCATTATTATGAGGCACCACAATATACCAAATAATAATCGTTTACAAAATATGAAACCACTTGTTGAAATGGACACAAGATCGACAACCGTATTTAAAAGGTAGTGGAAAGTGCACTTAGTGGGTCCACCCAGCACAAACCCCGTCCAAACATCAATCGCACATTCTGGTAAATATTGAGTAGGCTTGAAAGAACAAGTTATCACCCGGTGAATGCAATTCATGAAATGTTTCACCATGCCAGCAATGCTTTCTATACATTGTGCCTCCGACTTTCCTCAAATTGCAGAAGGGGAAATATTTTGGATTGTTTGTGGACAGGGTCAACAAGTCCCAGCTGCATAGGGCAACTAACATCTGCTGCCCTATTCCCTACACTTCACCCAGAAATGTGCACACGTACATTGTTCCCCCTTACCTGAAGATGAATCAAATGAAAAGAGTAGACTCCCTCAAAACTTTCAGGAAATAAATGATGTGTATGGTGCATTAGGCGCCACCTACTGGGAGAAGGTAGATGCTGCCATATAAATTATTGAATAGCCTTCACAGGGTGATCTTGAAATCAATTTTGGGGCATTTACTATCTTCAGGCACACATTGTGTCGTTTCATAGCACAGTTGTGATTTTAAAGCAAAGCCTAATCACTGATAAAATTTAGTCTAAGCAGAGCAGTTCAATTGGTCTTCGATTCTTATCGGTTTTGTACTGTGTACACATTGGGAGACTAGGGCATGAGAGCGCAGCCACAAACTGTATGGTTTTGGGCTTTTGATGACTGACCATGGAGATCATTGACTTCTACAGCATTTTGACACAAGGTGAAAAGGTCACTTGCCAATGATCCGTCTACACAACAGAAGAGGAAGCTCTGGACTCAAGGTAGCGTGCATGGCTTTGAGAAATGGAAACAAAAAGTAAAAAATAAAAGTACTGTCCCTAATGTCACATACAAAACAAGAGGAAAAAGTAACACTGTCTATAAGATTAACATAGAAAAGCATTGAGACATGTCTATGACAATGAGGAAAATGTAGAAAAGAGTTTGGATCAAATAATGGCATGAAATGACTGAAAAATAAAAGGCATCTTATGAGCATGTTAACAATGGCGATGTAATGACTGTGATAGGAGGCGGTTTGGTGTAAAGAGAGTGACAGAAAAATCAAGGTGAAGGAAAGGGAACAGGGAAGGAGAGAGGGAGAGAAATCTCTCAGGCAGACATCCTGAACAACAAGGGTCCTCACACCTCAGGGACAGAGTGGTCCATGGCTGACCTCAAAAGACCACCGGACATCCTAGAAATCACAATATAAACAGAAATAGAAGCATGACCTCCAATACGACCAAACACACACACAATAGCGCCATTCTCTCACATTTTACGTTCTTATTTCAATAAAATCCATAAGCCCTTGCAGGGCTTATTCCCATATGTTTGTAGTTATTGTACGCCATTCTGCTTTATTGTGCAAATAAACTATAGTTAAACAGCGGAGAACAGCTAAAAACGTGTTAAAATAAATGTGCTAAATTAGGGCTGTCAAAAGTTAACGTGTTAACACATTATTGCAATTTTCTTTTAACGCCACAAATTTTTTTGACGCCGTAAACGTGGTTTTCAATTGACCCTTTGCATCACCCATAGTTTAACAATAAACCTTTTTCACAGTGATCTGGAAGTGCTACCGATGAGGGGTACACTTTCTTCCTGTCCCATCTAAATGAATTGTTGAAGTCTATGTCCACTTGGGTATTTTGAGTTAACTTGGATGATTAGACTTTATCAGGTGTGGGCGATTGCACACACTGGTTGTTCAGTCTCTTTTAGTATATGACTTCAAACCGACAGTCTAAATCAGCCAAATAAACTCAGAGGTATAAATTCGGTAAATTCGGTTAGATTTCTCTGTTTAAAGACTAGAAAGGAAGAAAGTGTACCCCTCATCGGTAGCACTTCAGGGTTACTGCGAAAAAGGTCTATCCAATAGCAGCATTCGGTGCATTCATTGTTATCGTTATTAAGAGCATGTCCGTGGTGAATGATGGATACAGGTTTTTGAATGTAAGTTCAGTTACAAATCCTTATATATGCACACACTGCTATACTGTAGGCAGGTCTAGGTAAGCCTTCTGTTCTTGATTGCAGCCTGACCACTTGTATTACGTCCGTTTGAGTTAGGTCAGCTGTTCGTTTGTAGTCCGGTCATTATAACCTTGGATCACTGTGTCTTACACGTTTTACTTTAGGTGTTGTTTCCCTCGGCCCCCTCGAACCGAGAGACAAATATAAATATAAAAATAAACCCCAGTCGAAGGTATATTTTAAATTTTGGCACAAATATTTAGTTAACGAAAAGGAACTTAAGCTCCCAGTCAGACCAGGCCAGGTGATGATGTAACAGGGTTTGAAATGGGAATTCATCTAGGTGCACTTGCTCATATGGTGCAAAGGGCACGGTGGATTTATTATCACTTCAGATATGATGAGGACACCTTGTTTGAGTGCTTCTTAAAAAATATATAAACAATGAATTGTGGGCTTACCTTTTAACCATGTGCTCATAGATGAACTTGGGCATAATGGTGATAGTCATTGTACTGGGCGAAGTGCTAAGAATGTCCTTGATCTGAGAATCCTGGGAAAACAAAGAAAGCAAAACAGTTTACAACACATCCAGAATTATACTGATACATTTTATGAGCATCGTAAATAAGCTCATGCTTTAAATTTCCGTATATTTTTGATTAAATACCTAAAGCCATTTCCATTTTGTGTTCTTTAACCAGCACCTCAATAAAGTTATCCAATTCCACTCTAGGCATATTATGCACACACAAACTTTATAGCATCATTACACAATACATTTAGGTCTATTACACTGCTAATGAATATCTTCTACTAAAAAGAAACACAGCTGACCTTGAGTCCAATGACATTCTGTCCATTGATCTCGCAGATGAAATGGTCAGTCAGCAGGCCGTTGCGGGCGGCAGACCCGTCTTTGACCAACGAGGTGATTTTACCAGACTTGTAGATGAAGCCCACATGGCCGGAGCTGTCTTTGTGCATGGTTATTGTGCGCTGGAAGGGCCTAGAGACCACAAAGAGACAAGGAAATGGCAGTTTAGTGATTCTAGACCAGTTTAAGCATTTCATTTTGAGTAGGGGTGAAAGTTCAAACAAAGCCTATAATATCCCTATGCACACTAGTTACAATATAAAATTAGGTGTTAGCTCATTGTAAGTAATATTGACAAATAGCACAAAGAATGCCAATGTGCTGTAATATCATGATGTAGCCTGCAGAGGGGGTCAGAGGAGGTAAAAAAAGAGGTTTAGCAAGAAAATGCTATGCTAACCGTGCCTTGTCAGTTATAAGTAAGGACAGGTTTATCTGACCACGGGAGCCACACGTCAAAATGTACAAATCAAAAGGTATTCCAGCCAAAAGGAGAGTAACACAAGTGTCCTCTCATAACAAGTCCTTTGATGCTCCAACCTGTCCCTGACGACCAGCTCGATGCGGGTCTCAGAGGCTGCTTTCAGGGCCTTGTGGGCCTTGTCCAGACTCCAGCCAGCACAGTTCTGCCCGTTGATCTGAAGGACCTGGTCCCCAAAACGCAGCCCTGCAAGGGCGGCAGGAGAGTTGGCCTGCACAAGCTGGATAAACACTCCCTGCCAGGAGAGAGAAAAAAAAACAACCTGAAATTAGATAAAAGGGCACTAAAGCTCTAAAGAGGATAAGGGTTGTTATGAAATGCTGAGGGGAGGGGGTCCTCTTCCAACTGTCAGATCCAAGGGGATCCTTTACATGGAGAATGTTTTTCTTCAGACATTGGACACAGTGAGAAAATACATCTCTACATTTGTCCTTAGACTGACCTAAACAGGCTTGTTTGGAGTGGTAGCAACAAGCTGTTCATGCCAAGCAAGAGTCCTCCCCTGTACTTAATACAACCTTCACTTTATTTTTAGTGATTTTTGTATTTTATTAAATATTCAATAGCTTATAAATAGCAATATAGCAATAGCAATAGCAATATAAACACAAGGGGCGCTATAACCAGGCCTATCTGATCAAGGGCCCTCTCCTTAATAACCTACTTCAACTTTTAGATTTCAAAAATATCATTCACTTTCTTTTTTTATGCTTTTGATTTTATTAAAAACTAAATAGCTTCTGCAATGAGACACAATGGGCGCTCTAACCAGGCCTATCTGATCAAGGGCTTGCTCCTCCTCTCCAAAACAAATGTGTTTGTGTAGGCTATTCATTTTTAAACTAGAGAAAATTGGAATCAGTCATGGCTGTTTGAAGAAGAGCTTGGGAGCTCTGTAAGGGGAGGAGTAGAGAGGAGTGTGAGCCACACAGCATTTACTCTTAAGAGTTTCAAACCAGTGCTCTGGCAACATACATTTTCCATGCGTGGTGAAGGTACTTTTAAGCAAATCATTGAAGGCCAAAAACTAAGAGTTCCAAACCTCTACCGTCACAACATAGAAGGGATTAAATTTGGTTTAGGGGATTTACAAAGTAAGCAAATCCCCAGCTTTCCCTGTCTGGAATACAGTTTATAAAATCTCCATCACATTCCAGAAATTCTGTGCCCCACGAGAACCCTGGTAAATATGAACTGAAGAATGTGTGTCAAATCCGTCCATTGAAAGGGCCCCTGGCTGCAGACTCACGTTGTCAATGACCCTGAGCCGCAGGCCAACCTTCCCGTCCTGGTCCTTGCAGAGGATGACCTCCCGAAGACCCTGGCGGATCTCTGCCCTCCTGATGCCCACGTCTGCCCCCGTCACGGGCCGCACCATACCGCCCACGCCAGAGGGCATCGCCACCTGCTGCGGAGCGAAGACGTGACACATGGGGATGAGCATGAGTGAGAAATGGATTCACAGACAGAGAGAAAATTCAACAGAGGGTGAGGGGGAGGTGCAAGCAAAAGAGAGGTGTGTGTGTGGGTGGGGGGGGGGGGGGGGGGGGGGTACAAGGGTTTTAAATTACATTTAAAATTAGCAGCAGATAAAAACG
>JAOEHI010004422.1:0-10044 GCA_025447815.1 Percopsis transmontana | reverse complement strand
ACCCGCTCATATTTAATCTATAAAGATAATGCTGTAAATGGAGTACTATAATTCAATGTGGCAACAGTCAAATATCTCTCTCTCTCTCTCTCTCTCTCCTCCTCCTCCTCCTCCTCCTCATCCTCCTCCTCCCCCCCCTCCCCCCCCCCCCTCCGGAGAAGGCTTCCCTGCTTAGAGACGAGGGAGCTGTCCCGTCTGCACAAAAGCGGGTCTGTTCCCCCTCGCTCGCTTCGCATTTCGCAGCACTGTTATTACACTCTGTCCTAATCTCACCCTCCTCACCAGAGTATGGGCCAGGCCCGCGTGAGAATGTGTGCGCGGGCGCACGGGCTGGAGACATGCAAACAGATGTGTGTGTGAGAGAGAGATTTTAAAGAGTTTACAGAGTGGACTGGTCTCTCTCCCTTGTGGGCCGGCCTGGCCCCTCGTCATGAAGCAGCCAGGGACGGCAGATTAACCACTCTGTGTGAGATTGGGCCCTTGTTGGGAGATCACAGAAGCCTGGAGGCCAAGGAGAGGAGCGCTTATCAGGCTTGGCTGGTTTACTCCATGCACTCCTCCTCCGCCCCCGAAATACCCCCCCCCCCCCCGTCTCTTCCCCTGGGGCAGGGTGATACCAGACAAGTCATCTGTCTGCTCAATGAGATTCCGGCACACTGTGTTCTCTAGCAACCCATGCTCTAAATATAAGGATGTCTCGTTAGCTTACTTGGTGTGAAAGTATTGGAAAAGGCCTTCCAGCAAGTACAGCAGACACACACACACACAAACCCATTTGTCAAGAAGGGCAGCGAGTAAGTAAAAAGGCACAAGTATGATGAATACACACACGTTCCTAGTCGACTAAAGTGTCACATGATCATTGGCTGAGCTAGCTGTCAGATTTTATTTTTTGTGATAAACTCTGAACCACACAGAGACCTTAATAACACAATCAGCTTTAAACAACACTGCAGTACAAGGTCCTTCCACAACAAAAGCATACAGTATGTGAGTTGTGTTATATGCATACAAGGTAAACACACATCCACAAAGACGTACAGTAGACAAACACACACACACGAGGTCGGTGTACAGGGATTGGGTAGGACTGAGGCATAAGTGCAGCCACACATACTCTCTCTCACACACACAGAAATGTTTGCCCTTTCTAAAACCTTCATTTCTACTCTGTGCTTCAAAAATGACACCTCTGCCTCTGAAAATAACTCATGACAGGTTCAACCGTTGTTATTACGGGCCATGTTCTCTTCTGGGGTGTTGGATGTTGAATGAGGTAATTCAAGACAGAGAGGCGCAGCAGGGAAACTTTGGACTCCCAGCCCCGTGTGCCTGGGTGGTTTCCATGGTTACAGGGCAGGGGTATAATGTGTGTTGAGCTACTGACAGTTTTTTGCGACCCAGCCCCAGGCAGTTTGACCGCAGGCATGGGACTATGGGTGCGTGTGTGTGTGTGTGTGCGTGCGTGCGTGCGTGCGTGCGTGAGACTAATACCTCAATGTCTCGGATCAGCAGCTGGGTAGGTGTCTCCACTGGGGCTTTGGCGTCTATGACTTTCTGCACAGCGCAGGCCCAGTGCACGGCCTCGTTGAAGTGCTTGGTGTACAGCTTGTAGCAGTGCTTCCGGCCGTACACTGCGATGCTCCAGTAGCCTGAAACACGGATGGCAGTGTGTGTGTTAGCAGCCATCCTTGCAAGGCAGCCAGCGCGTGATAGAAGGTACAGAGAGATACAGGAAAAGCCCATTCAGAACAAAAGTTTTAAACAATTTGTTTTTGTTCTTTTAATTTACCGACTAAAATTTAAGGTAGGACTTAAGGTAGGACTTAAGGTAGGTTTTGTTTAGTGGCTCGTGATAATGTGATTTATGAAAATAGGGAAGCCAGTGGACGGGTCTTGACATGCAACACCATGCATATCTAGTGTGACTGTCAGTTCCAGGGTCAAGGGACGCCGCGAGAGGAACCTCAAGCCACACCAAACCAAACAGTTATTCCGCAGCTGGGTTAGGCTGTAAAGAGAGTCCTGGCGCAGACAACCTGCAATAAATGTGAAAAACGTCGCGTTTCCTCCTTGCTCGGAGGATGTATCCGACATGGCCCTGGCAGCCTGGCCAGACTCTTATCAGGCTTTCCTGCTACGTGACTTGGCACAACACGGCTCTTTGTCGAGCATCGCAGCGAAGCTCAAACGGAATGAGAAGATTCAAATATGTGTTAGGGATTCAAAGTTTGGGATGGTGAGGGAGGCCGCTGCACACCCTGAACTTGTTCAGTACATAATCCTGCTGCCAAGGAGCAAAAGCCGAGAATGGCATTTCTGAAAGGGAACTAATATTTCATGGTAACCACCACAGATAGAGAGAGGAAGTAACAGAGTTGCATGCTATGCTCTCATGGCACATTTTTGGTAGGTTTTGAGGAAGATGTGGCCATTCAATGGTCAAAACTAACATGACAAAACCATTATTGAAAGTGGCCTTCCTGTCCGGGGAAAGTCCCCCGGGCACGAGTTAGTATGTGCCATGCCAGGGTCTGGGCTGGACAGTTTAAAGTGGGTGGGTGAAGTCAGCAGGGCACAATCCCCTCCGCTGACTGATAAGGCAGACAGTAGCAGCCCGGGGGCGACGTGTCCCGAGTGAAAAATGCACTCCAAAAAGGAGCCGTCATGCCCACACCTCTGCCTACAAAGCTCAACAACAGACGTCCATGTGGTATTCCTTTCCCTAGTTTCTCTCTCCCGTACCAACAGAGATGCGAGGTTAATGTCGACTACGCCGAAGTGAGGTTTCCAGAGAAACCTGAAGCCACACTCTGGCCCAAATATGACCGGGGTTTCCCAAACTTACTCAGAGTTACGGCGCTCATGGAAATGAAAATGGGACCACAGGCGGTCTCACGCAAATCGAAAAAGTTTAACCCAACCTCCACGGGGTCTTTCAAAATGTTTGATCGCTGTACCGCATAAATATAGGGAAGTAACATAGGTTTGCTTGAGTCTAAACAGACTCAAGCAAACCAGAGATTACACATATTCAGCTCAAGTGGACAGGAGTCAGTTGTGTCAAACCAGTGTGTGTGTGTGTGTGTGTGTGTGTGTGTGTGTGTGTGTGTGTGTGTGTGTGTGTGTCTCGTCCCACCCATTTCCTTGTAAGTCTGCTTGTCTGGCCAGATGACAGAGCAGAGGTTGGTAAGGACCAGCGTTCCCAGCCTGCGGGCTCCCTTCTCTGGGCTGCTGTAATAATCCAGGGAGTCCTGGCTCAGCACGAACCAGTAACGACGCTGCTTAATCCAGCTGCCGTTCACCTCCCTCAACAGCCACCCTGCCCACAAGAGACACACATAAAACATTTATTCATTTAATTAAATCACACAAATACTACACACAAATGGTTGAAGAACATATATATAACGTATGGCCTGGTCCCTAGCCTGACAAGTATTCACACAACTTGATCACACAGTATGTCTATATAATGGGAACCACTGTTTAACGTGTTGTCATCATCACAGATGGATAGCTAAATGTATCCAGAAAGGTGTCTCATCTGACCTAGGAATATTCTCTGTGGCGTGTGGTCTATAAAGTCTAATGTAGCAGTCTGCCTGTGTGAATACTAGGGTTAATTAGACTGAGCGCCATTACTCAGAGGAGGAGGGGGTGCTTTATAATGCAGGGGAAGTTAAAAATACAGTCAGCTAATGGTATAGACAGACATTAAAGCATAATTACTGCTTCAGGGGTTTGGAATGAGAGAGCGAGCGAGAAGAGCGAGCGAGATGATAATGAGAGAAGTAAAAAGAGAAACAAAGACAAAAAGAGACAGTTGGTTGCAGGAATGCCTTGTCATTAACACTCTGGAGGAGAGGAGAGGAGGAGCCATTCCCCAGATCTGGCTGCCTCCACCGGGACAGACCTCCAGTGCCCCCGGTGCACTGGCCTGCCCCCGGGCTCCCTCTAAGCCTCCCTCTAAATGCTCCATTGTTGCACTCCCAGAATCCTGAGGGAAAGAGGGGGGGGCGATGTCTGCAACAGACCTTTTTCACTGTCACGCCAGCCCCCCCACCCCTCCAAACAGTGTTGTGTGCAAAGTGTTCCTAATAAATATTTCATCTCACAGAAGATAAATAAACCAATTTGGCCGGGCTTTGGCCAGATGTTGTCCAGGAAGAGGGAGACTCACCAAATAGGACAGAGAGTAATGAGGGGTGTATAGCCAAGTCACGATGAGGGGGTCAAAGTTCAACCAGACCATAGAGTCCTGGCAGGCCACCTGGACCTTGGGAGTCCTTGGGAGTGGGTGGGGGCGGGGCAGCAATATACTGTACAACGCCAGCGGTGGAGAGATTGTATATCTGGGATTTGTTTTTTAAATTATTATTGTTTTTATAATCGCGGCATGTAGGTTCAGCTCCCTGGCCCTGAGAGCGGCTATGACGCCACACTAGCATCACAGCTTCCTCTGCGGTTAGCAAGCTGCATGCCACCTGTCAGCCAGCACTCGTTTTCCCCACATCTCTCTCTCCCCACTCTGCTCCCCATTTACTTTTATGTCGGCCTCCCTCCCCCCCACCCCCCCTTCACCTCTCACAGTGGCTTTCCCAGGCCCACTTGCCTCCTCCGCTTCAGATTTAAGAGCTGGCTTACCGGAGGCGAGCTAGCTGTCCACTGATGTTTCCTGTTACAGAACGGCTGCACGGGATATAAGTGGTGGGCTTGAATCCACCATAAACCCTCCCAATATAGTCCCCGAAGCCAAAGAAACCAAAAAGAACTTGGAGGTATTTAACACCACATCAGAGGCGAGAGCGGAATCACAAACCTGACATGAAATAGATGAATAAACTAAATAAAACGCATGAGGTAGTGTAAGTCGGATTGGGCTTGTTGGAAGACCGTGCGGTGTGGGAGCGAGATAGACAGACAGGCTGGCTGGGAGGGATGGGGGGTGGGGGGAATGCTCTACCTTGACACCTTTGATGCTATTAAAAAGGGACATCCTACAGCTGTTGCCCTTTTTGGAAGTTAGAGAGAGAACGAACCCCCCCTCATCTGGATCCCATCTCTCTGACCTGCTAATGTCTCCCCCAGGGGCCATGGCTCGCCCTTAATTTGTTTCATTTGTGACCTTTGACCCTTCAGCGCCCTGCCCCCTCAAACACAAGCTGAGCAAACACTGAAGGTCCCTCTGTCTCCTAGTGCATGTCCTCGCTGTTAACCCTCTGCCTCCCTGTGGGCCACCGGATGTTTGTTTCAGAGAAGTGATGCAAATAAACACTCTGGATAGATAAAGTTTTGCAGCCAAGCGAGAATATTGAGAATTATGAAAATAGCGTGTTGCACAAACTGAAACTGGAAATTACGTTTAAGAAATGCAGCAAAAAGAAATGTTGCTAAATAAACGACTTTCTTTAACAAGATTTCATGTTAGCCAAATGTCCTTTTAGGCTAGGTAATGTACAAACGGTAAACTGGGTGAATCTATAATGATATTACATTACTCACTTACTCGTTATTATGGCTGAAATTTGACTGCGACAATGTTCAGTGTCATCGGCAATAAACACCTTTCTGCCACTAAATTTGTATCTGCACTAAACAGGTTTTATTTACTAATGTAAATGGTCTTCTACTAGTCTGAAATGTCACTCAATACTATAATATATCACTCAAAAGACATTTGTTAGGTAAAATGATTAAAACTCTACTCCTTAGACAAAACAGAACTGGAAGAAAACTGTTTTTAAGGTTGGGAAACTGTAATTGGAAATTATTGGAGCGCACAAACCTCCAGGTTCTGTTCAATTTAATTGCAAATTCACAAAAGAAATGTCAATAAGGCAACGCTGACATCCATTGCTGCCATTGCCACATTATGTGTGCGAGTTGTACAGTCCATGACCTTCATCAATCTCTGTCTGCTGTGTCGGTGGCCTATTTTAGACAGTAGCGTATATCCCCTCGTAGCCTCGGGATATACGGTTTGAAAACCCATACCAAACAAGGGGACGGGGGTTTAATGAAGGTGTTTTTGTAAAGATATCTCTGCGCCCAACTCAGGGCAATAAGAGAGAGAAAGGATTATCTCCGTGGTTCCCAAAATTCTGGAGCCATGAGCCCCCAAAAAATCTGTGGGTGTGTGCGTACATAGGGGATGGGGGTTTGGGGTCGCAAACAATGAACTAACAGCATTACATAAAAATATAAAGAAAACTATCACAAACACAAAAGTGTATTACATTTCATTAAATTTTTAAAATTTTGATTTGAAGGTATTCATTTATCTTTTACATTACAAAACCCCCGAGAAGCCACAAGTTTGTGAACCATTGCATTATCTGACGCCCCAAGGTGATCTACAGTCGCGACTATAGGGCGGGGGCGGGGGTGACAGTCTCCATCTGTATCTGCCCACCGCCTCTCGCCACACAGTGCTACAGAGGGGAGGTGTTGGGTAATTGGCTGCTGCCAGCCAAGGAGGCATAGTAACTGCTGTCAGAATTAGCCGATCAAACTGCCGCCGTCCCAAAACAGGACGTAACTTATCCAAGCTGCTGCCTCTCGGTAGCAGAGAGGGAAAAAAAATAAAAAAATAAAAAAATAAAAAAATAAACATACAGGAATAGCCTGAGATCATTCCTGAATTGAAACATGCGAGACAGCACTCTCTCGGCAGCACATCGTGACATGAACACAGCGGGGGGGTTGGCTAGAGTTCAACGGTACAACAGTGGCAATATTTATACAGTCAGAATTAGGATAATTGGATAATGTGCACGTAAGAAGTTATAACGCAGGCTGGGATTGACCTATCCAGTAATGCAACTGGAACTGTAATTGTGCTGATCACACAACTTATAATTGACCGCATTGGGCCTGGCAGCCACAGATAGCACATGAACATCAGACTCACCTTTGACCAGTGGTTCGGGGTCTTCCTCAAGGCCCATCTTGTGCTTCTCTGTGGTCAGACTCTTCATCGCATCGGGAACCTCTAAACCGGTGTGCCTGTGCGAGAGGGAGCAGCGAGAGAATGTAAATAACCCAGCTTCCCTCGTGACGAGAGCCTCCCTCCCATTTCACCGGGGGTGAGCACCCCCTCGTAAGGATACTGTGCCAGCGACAAGCCCCTCCAACACCCTGAGCTGAAGAGAGAGGGGAAGGGGTTAAAGAGGGGGAGCATGGAATTGCCGCAAATATCTCTCCTTAAGGGTCCCCACACTTTCCCTTCTTAGCGCGCGCGCACACACACACACACACACACACACACACGTAACTGTGGACAGCTTGTCTCTTTTATAACTTTGGCTGGCGGGCGGAGAGCGGGACTGAAAATAAACGTGACACAGCGACGCCAGCCTAACTCCCAGCCCGCCGACTCATGCCGCATGGAGTTCAAGAGGTCACGGATTTAGATAATCATAACCAAAACGCTAATGTCAAAAAACATCTGGAAATCCTGCCAAACCCCATTTTCTCTCACTGTGCAGGGCCTCACTGCCACAGCACGGGAGCCCAAGTCCTGAGCGATTGCTTAGGACATCTGGTCAGGCAATGTTGTGGACGACTAAAGAGGTCGTTATCGCAGGCCAAGGCCCATTTCCAGCTCATTAGATTGTTTGGAGGGTTTATCTATCCTCTTTTATTTGTCTAATTACTGGTTTATTCTCTCCATTTCCTGTGTCTAACTAGAATGTTAGGTATGAGTGACAAATGCTTCCTTCCTTCCTCTGAGGACGCTTGCTAAGGAAATGGCTCCTGTCCAGCCTCACGGAAGCCTCCTCAAGAATATCGACTTTTAGTTACCGACTGATTTATGCCGTTATTGATTAGATAATTCTGGAAGGTCCCTCCTTATGGAAGGCAAGATATAATCAATGGGTCTCAATATAGCCAATCTACTTGGACTCAGCTTGCATGACCGCAGAAGCCATTTCCTCTGTCTTTCTTCTCTCCTTCATAGAGTGCAAGCTGACTCAAGCGGGGTGACATATTTCAGAAATGTTTTATTCTGAAAGAATAACGGAAAGCAAGCCCACTTATACCTGCGGGTGTTCTCGTGCCCTTTTATACTCAAAATAGAAATGCTTGAAATTGAATGTAACTGTAACTATGCAAGATAAAGTGCATACATATAAAATAACACATTTAAGGAAGTGGGCAATTACATTTAAATATCCTATGTGCCACATCTGCTCTGACCATTTCATATCTATACACACCCCTGTTCCAACTCACCACGGCAATGTTATTTCTGGACGAGAGGGTCACGGTCAAGCGGCATTATATTCTGTCTGGCAATTTAACAGAGCTGGAATGCCTGCCATGGCAGCAACTACAGGTTGCCTCCATTGGCCCTCGCCTTCAAGCATCCCACGTAAAGCCATTAAAATAAACTGAGAAATGTGAGCACGTCTCCCATGTAATGTTGTGCATCCAGACAGGCTGCTCTAGCCTATATGGAGCCCAGGCCAGACAGGGATTTGATCTATACAAAACTGTACCACCGCAGGAAAATATAGCCTAGTGTGCACTTGAATAGTGAGGTTGCTCCTTTTTGTTTTTTTTTAACCATTGTCCACATTGGGCAGTCATCCAACATGCCAAGAGCAGTGCAAACAAGTTCTGATAGAATCCTCAGTTAGTTTTGGCCTAAAAACAGCGCTGCCCAGGACTTGAACCGGCAGTCGTGTAGAAATAAAATGTCTAGGGAGGTTGTGGTACACAAAAGCACTCCAACTTGGAAGAATATTCTTGCAGTGCAAAATCTTCTTTGGCTCCCGTGCTGCCAGTTTTCTGCGAAGTAAACTCAAACTTCTAAGAAATGCTGGCATTTTGCCACACCACTAGCGCAGATAGGATTTGGGATTTTCACCTCTGAAACACTCAACCCCATCTGGTACCTGAAATAACTTCAAAAGGTAAACTACAATGGGGCTGGACTCTTCCTGTCCAGGGTCAAGTGGAGATCAGGAGGGAAAGAGGGAAATGCAGGAATAAAGTCTTAACGTTAACCTTTCAGAGCCCATACAAGCCTGACCTTCACTTTCAGTTGGCCTTAATGGAATCAGTTGGACCATCTGCGTCCCTAGGCCCGGGATAATGTCTAACGCACAATCTCCCATTGTGACTGACTCGAGACAGGCCGCCCCACATCAAAGTCAGGACTTCCTACAGTTCAGGAAGTCATTCTTGTAACTTTTGGTGGTGGGGAGCGATTGCTTTTTGGTATGCGATTCTAAACATGCGGTCCCAACATACATTGGGGTTTAACTCGACAGGGACTTAAA
Source organism: Percopsis transmontana (assembly GCA_025447815.1). Lineage (NCBI taxonomy): Eukaryota > Metazoa > Chordata > Actinopteri > Percopsiformes > Percopsidae > Percopsis > Percopsis transmontana. Next base: position 754 of record JAOEHI010004422.1, on the reverse strand, counting down.
ACGGTCTGGGAGTCGAGACCACATGGAGACAGAGCCCAGTTGCCACATTAAATAGTCACTTCAAAAGTAATTCTGGTGAGTATTACATTAAAACCGGTGGCATGTTCTGTGTGTAGTGACGTTGCAGGTTTGAAATTACACGCCACCGACTCTACTCTAATAAGACAGATAATAGGCAATCTGGAAAAATAAAATGAATGTGCTACAGCTTGGGGCACATCTTTATGTACTGTGAGGGGGGCTCTGGGATCTCCACAGCTGTCCGCCCTCCCTGCCCCCACGACCCCCCCCACCACCACCGCCCCCACATTCCCAGAAGCCCCTGCCTTAGCCGTGAGGGTGGGGCCTCGAGTGTCGACTTCCTGTGGAGTACAGGAAACAATTTGACATGGGGATTAAAAAGCAAGGAGAATGGTGTGATTGCATTACACAGAGTGTACTCTCTCCATCCACATTACTGCTGAGGGTAAAGGGTGGTTTAACGGTTTAGCCTTAAAGCCTTAAAGTTTGGATCCCTCTTTTGAAAGCCTAAGCCTTGCCCTCCTGCGTGGTTTCAAGTCTTGTTTGACCTCACAGCTTTTGTGTTTTCAAAAAAAGAAAATATACATCTGTTGGCAGAGGTGAAAATGATCGGATGGAAAACTTTTGCATAAGCTGACCCAGACAAAAAGCTACTCCTTATCACTGGCTGGGTATTAGCACAGACGCCCCGATTTGATTACGATTAGATTCGGAATCGATATGGATCCAATTG
>JAOEHI010004421.1:0-10046 GCA_025447815.1 Percopsis transmontana | reverse complement strand
TGGGTCCTAGTGACCCAGGATCCCCTGATCCCCCCCTCCCTCCCTTCCCCTTGGCCATAACCTTCCCAAATCGATTTTTTGCTAACAACAACAGCATCACTTGGATCAGTTATAAAACAAATAAACAAATAAATAAGTAATAACGTTGCGGATGGGTTCCTAATTTGTTGTGCCACCCCCCCCCCCCTTACCCACCCACTCAGGCGCCCACCACGCCTCGACAGAACATATCAAGGTCCTGTCAAAAAATTAGTTCCGCCTCAGTAAGCTCTAAGCTCCCCCTCATCCAATTCAACAACACCCCCCCCAACACACATACACACACACACAATTATTGTTTTCACATGAAAGCCATTCACTTATGGATAAACGCAGGGGCGATCAAGCTCCGCCTATTACCCCAAAAAGTAGAGAGAGATGGGGGAATTGCAGTTTTTGTTTTTTTTGGGTTGTGGGGGCTGGGGTGACATAAATCCTTGACAGTTAATTATCTGGAGAATATGGCAATCAGGGAGGCGATGAGTATGTTTTTTTTAATGCCTCTGTTATGACTGTTATAATGCCTCTGACGTGTCTACAGGCAAGAAAAAAAAATCCATCCGACAACCAAACCACTCCGAAGGGTTCAAGGATTTTCTCCACACAATGTGTGGAAAGACACGCTTCTCTGCGCTCGGCTGTGACTGTCGGCATGACGTTCTTTGCCCTGAAAGAAATAAAACAGACAAAAATAGGCTGTAGACATGAAGATTTTTAAATGCATATTAGCCAAAATAACGTGATTGTTGTACTTTATAATCACTGTGCTTCAAAACGTGAATCAATCAAACTATAGTCTGTCCCTTTCCAATCGTTTTGGTGACACCTACGATAAATAAGTGATTTATCACTTCCAAACCAAACAGCCTGTGGAAAGCATGGGCCAGTAGGGGGCGCTGAGTGCCACTGAAGAAATGTCCCACCTAGACACTATGAGAACATCAAAACTGCGAATTGGAAAGCTTTACATGAGGATCAGGCTGAATCATGATTGCATGCCCTCAATTTAATATTGAAATTGAAATGGGTACATTTTAAAACATACAGTATATTGTGTCTTTAACGGGACTCTCTGTGGCACACACATATACACACATCCATACAAACCCTGCCCCAAGAGAAGCAGAGATCCTTGTGTTGTTGTTGACTGACATCTTTATTTCCCAGCCCCGCACATGTGCTGCTGGGTAGCACATTGGATTTCAGGGGTTAGTCGTGTGATTTGACTGACATGTATATAATGAAACAGGCATGCCATGATCCAAAATCTGGGATTTAAATAAACTACCTCAGTTTTAACCAGGAGAAATATCCCAAATGAACAGTGTTAAATGCATCAACAGACCTTCCTTAAATTAAATAAACTAAAAAAGCCCCAAATGAAGCCCTAAAAAAGTTCTCACCTTCTGCATCATCTTATCTATCGACATCATAAAGGGGCTCCCATCAGGGACGTCTCACCGCCACAGCCTGCTGCTGGCCTCTGTATATTACGTACAGTACCCTCTGTATGCCGTTATATTATTCTGTGCTAAAAGGAACAGTGGATAAATTGTTGACACATGAGGCACCCTGGGGTCAAGAGACCCTCTCTTTGACCCTCTCTTTTCAGTAAATATATCCCAAATTCCTTACCTGTGAGATAGATACAGATCCACAAATGAGGCCAGAAAGGAGAACTCACTGCGTTCCCCAAGGGGTGGTTTTTGGCCGTCCACCAATCCAAGTTTCAAGTGTTTTATTGTCATGAGCACGGAGAACATGCAGATGTTAGCCTGGCTATAAGATGATAGGCCCTGGGTTACCTCAACATTGCGCTGTAATATAATATATAAGAGACATAAAATACTAGGAAAACCAATTCTCAACAGGAACAGTAAGTAAAAAAAGAAGATACAAATATAATACTCTATATATATACAGTACATTTGACAGAATCAGTACAATGAAAGTCAGTAATGAGTAGTGCAAATGCTTGTTAAAGTGGCGGTGTGTCAGTGAACGGGCATGGGGGGAAACAGATGCTTAAAGTGACGTGATGAGGTGTGTGCGTGTTCAGCGGTTTAGTAGTCCTGATGGCTTGCTGAACCTGCTGGTTCTGGTCGAGAAGCTCCTGGACTGCCTGCCAGACGCTAGGAGCGTAAAGAGGCTGTACCTGGGATGGGCGGGGGTCACAGACCAGACAGACACGTTGATACATTGAAATGCGTGGATGGCCAGCTTTATTATTGTTTTTATGAAGGAGAGAGACTCCGTCATCATAATTAATAATTAATGCTGTCTTTTGAAATACCTCAGAATTCATATTTCATCAAAATTGATCAAAACTAAACTTCACCCCTGCAGTCAATTCAAAAGGACAAACTGCCAATCTCATAGATGAATATTCTCTCAAGACTAAAGTACCTTTTGTCTATGAGATCAGTTCTCCCCCCACACACACACACATTGCCTCCATTCTGCAACCACCAACTTCTGTTGGAAAGGCAACAAAACATGCATTAAACTGTCCACTATTCAGAAACCCAAATCCCTCGGCAGCCTAAGTGCACCAAATTTGTCACTTTCTTTCACACCAGTAACAGTATATGGCCAATAAATATAAATAATAATGTTAATAATGGATAAATAACACCAACTCATCGTGGCTAGACATCCAACTATCAGCACTTCAAGAAACAACGATAGAAACCCTCCCCTTCATAAAACCATTAAAAAAACACACCTGCTTAAACTCTCTGACCATCAATACAGCCTTACTGCCTGGCTTTCCACCAGGCAGTAAGGACTCCTTAATTACACATTTTCTCTGACTTCACTAAACCCCACCTGGCATAACCCTATGTTCACCATCCACAAAAAAAACATTATCTTCCCCAAGTGGAGGGAATGACGAGTAGCCAGTCTGGGAAACCTATTCACTGATGGCTTGTTCGTGACCTTCGACCTCCTTCAGCACAAATACAATATCCCAGACAACTGCTACTTTCAATACATCCAACTGAAAAACCCAATCAATATTAGTAGCTTAATGAGCTATTATTTGCTTTCTTGTCAGCCCCCTCCATTATACAAACAATTGATATTATAACTTATATTTTTGGTAGCATCAGATGCATTAGTAGCATATCATACTTGTTATCATAAGTTTTCATAATGTGCTCTGCCCAACTGCCTCCCCACGTGTCTCTCCAATTTATATTAAAAATTTTTAGGGGCTTTGAGTTTGATTGAATGAAGGCAGTGTTTTTTTTAAATAAAAATCTACAGCCTCCACTCTAAAGTAGTGACCTTTTGCACTCCAGGTGCTATTTTACATAAAAGCGAATCAACCAAACCAGAAACCAAACACTCACAACCTTATTTAAGATTGTAGAACTTCATTCTATTTCACTCTAGGGGCCCTGGTTTCCAGGTCAAGATGCATGCGGAAGCAAGACGCAGCACAAGTTCACGGAGCAAGTCGATCTAAGGTGTGGCCAATACTCTTTTGCCAATCTTGGTGTTGGTGGGCCCAGGAGGACCGGGGCACCTCGCCCCCCGAGTCCCAGCCTGGGCTTCCCCAGTCTCCCCCTTTCCCCCACCTTGTCCTCAATACAACCTATACACCACTCCCTCCCTGTGTAATTTTGGATCGGTATGTGCTTAGTGCACCTTCGCTTATAGCCTAGAAACCACACAACGCCTGCGCAATATTTGTGTTCATTTGCCACCAAACTAGCACTGCGCCACCTGATTTTGACTGACACACCCTCTACTGCCCCCATGGCCATTTAGGTGCTAGCGATGTCATGGCGAGCCTGGAAATTAGCTAGCGCGCCCAGGGCGAGAGAAAAACCACCTTGAGCACAACTAAATCACTACATCTGCGTTAGCGCTACCTCTGGAGTTGCGCCGTCCGGAAAATAGAGCCCTAAATATTTTCCTGGAGGCACACTAAGTGATATGTTCTGGGTAACATCTGACACTGTCACAAGAACAGCTGGACAGAGCAGACTGACAGTCCCCAGGCAAGACAGAATCTCCAGACAAATCACTGCTGTTTAAATCTATTCATAAGTGAACTTGCCACAACACACGAGTTGGTTGGTTACCTCTGGTTACCATCCTGTTCCATCCTACAGTTCTTTGACAGCTGTGTCTATCTTTGCTCTGTATTTTAGCTTCTATCTTTTTACACCTGTCTCATACTAGCACCAGTTCTACTAAAGTACATGGTTTACATAAAAATCTATATTATGGTAAATATATTTTAAACCATGTATACTAACTTGACATGGAGAATAAACATTTTTCATAGGTACAGAATGAGCTATTTTTAGACACAGAGGTCGCCATTTTTCCCCATAGGTTTATCAGTGGCACAGCTGCATCTACACCACTAGGTGGCAGTATAAAGTTGAAGAACCACGGTTTAAGTGGGGGTTAATGCTTGGAACGTTCTTGATTCTAGCTTGAATGCTACAGTGCAAACTTAGGTCCACACATAAGAAGATCGTATTATCTCTACTATGTAGTGGAGAAAGTTAACTGGAGACACACACACCATCATATTCGTTAATATGCTGAATGAAACCACATGCATATATTTGTCCGTCAGAAGGGTCTTGATATGTTAATGAGCCCAATTTCTGGATCATTGTAGTAGCTCTCTACTGTTTGGCCTGGCAGGCCTTGGCTCCATCTCCCAATAATTGGCTGAGTTAACATACTCTTAATTGTGTTTGTGTTTTACACTACACACACACACACACACACACACACACACACACACACACACACACACACACACACGTGTACACATGTTGGCCCGCCCACAAAAACCCCCAACCCGCCCTTCCATTACCAAGCCCTATAGAGCAGTGACGCGTTCGGGCAACAGACAGAGGTCAATTTATAGATAGTTTGGACACAAATAAGCAGGGGAACAAACCTTAGCGTGTCCGCCCACTCTCCTAAGCTCCACATGCTTCCGGTCGTAAACACCAACTGGCAGAGCCATAATTCTCCCCCACGAGGCGTATTGGCAGACTCTGTGAGGCGAGGCGCAAACGGCGGGGCGGGGGGTGGGAGATTTGTGGGCCGGGGCAGGGACGGACAGATGACGGGGTGACAGCCCCTCCCCCTGCCCCTCCCCCTTTCTGTGGCTTCCACCACCAGACAAGTGTTGGAGTATGTTTATGTGTGTTTTTATTTTCTTGTCATGGCAAATGTTATTTTTTCTCTTTATGTTATAGAGGGAAATATAGAGAAACACAAAGAAGGAGAGATAGTCCAAATCATCATCATTCAAACCCTCTTTTCAGACTGATGAACGCTTTATTTTTTATTTTTTTGGCGGTTGCTTGGGAGGAGTGACAATACACCAGTGAGCAAAATACAGAGTTAAATTATTATCACTGATATGTTAATATGTTGCCTAGTGCTCTGAACAGCTTGCAGGTCTTACACTAATGGGAGTTTTAAAAAAACAAAACAAACATCCTATTGTTTTTACAGACAAGGTGCTGCCTACATGCACATGTATCTTTTTCCTCAAAATCACTGCCTTTGCATGTCTCGCATATAATGAAAGTTGCTTATAAATGTATGATTCTACATTTCTGTATTTACTTTAAATGATTATTGCGCACTCTGCAGCATGAAAACACAGAGAACCAACTTGACATGTGAAAGAAACAGTTATATTTTCAATCCAAAAAGGAAAAATCTAATTTCGACTCCTGCCCTCGCTCCCTTATTAGCCTAAGCACAGATTCTCTTTCACTCTGTCTCTCTCTCTCTCTCTCTCTTTCGCTGGCTTCCTACTTCATCCCCTCGCCCAATCCCCCTTCTCCCTGTTTTTCCTGTAGTAATTCCTTTATATCTCTCCCTCCAACCCGAGGTGCAGTGTGAGCTGTAACCTCTTGCTGACCTCTTGCGTTGAGTAGGTAGCATCTCCAAGCCCAGGTGGACTGGAGTTATGCACAACGTTGCTAGTCGAGGGGAAATTTCGGCGCAGAGCGGCCCATTGACGTTGGTGCTAATACACACTTGTCCCCAGGCCTTATTCGTAACCATTAGGATCACACGTCGAGCCTGTATACGTTACGTGTGTGTGTGTGTATGTGGGGTCTTCAGAGGTTTAGCCCTTAGCTAGCTAGAGCTAACGATTATTGTCAGGCAGTGTTGCAGACAAAGCCGCGCGTGCAATATGCTAATGGGGGGAAAAAGGCTTGACAAAAGCTGTGGATTCTGGCTTGTTTAATGTTGCTTGTGCCCTCGAGCCAGCACCCTCCGGGCAAACACGCATGCGCATGTCTCGCCTCATGCGCGCACACACACACGAACACAATAGTGGATAACCCTCGCTCTTTAATAATGCAGAGTTCCTCATATACACCGATGAGGAGGAATGTTGCACAGCCATTGTTTGTACAGACCTGCACATCTGTCTATATTCCCCTGTGTGTGTGCATGTGAGTGTGTGCGCGTGGGTGGGTGTTAAAATCCACATTAATGTAGCATCACGTGAAGTAGTTTGCTTGATGTGAATTGTAATTCTTATTCCTGAAGCGGTCTGGGGGATATGTAGCGGTTGGCTCCATCCGTGTGCGCATGCACGCAGACCAATCTGCATTCGTTTCCATGAACACGTGTGTATTGTATCTTGTTTAGACCTTCTCCTATCTGTGTTGTATTTTGTATTTGATTGACAAGAGAGATAGACACAGTAGATTGCCTACGTTGATGAAGGGTTAGGAGGACTGACAAATAGAGAGTTTAGAAAAAAAATAAGTGAAATTGCACAAAAATATACCCTATTGAATATTATACCGTCAGATGTCGTCAAAGAACCATTTCAGTTAGTAATTTAACACCATTTAACCTTTCCAGGGTTGCTTGGTACCATGCATGACAAAAACACCTTCATGTCGACAGATGATACAATCCAGTATGATGCTAGTTTCTGTTAGGGTTTGTGTTTGTGTGTGTTTTCTGGAAATCTATTTTAATTTATTCTGCTTGGAAAAACAATTGCTGTGGACAACAGCACTAGAATGGAGATGCTAAGATTGTACAATCTGCCAGTAGGCCTTGGACACACCTGTGTATGAATTGGTAGTGTGAAATGGATTGGCTTATGGATTTCTTTGGCCTCTCTCCTGCACATGAGCGACGTGTGGTTGGCCAGATACTTGCCCTTAGTGTGCTGAAAACCCAATTCACTTTGCCTTTTGTGAGGCTGCCTGCTTTGAAAACATGAGACCTTCATCCAGAAGGAAGCTTCCGTCTGTGGCCTCATCCCTCCCCTGTTTCTCTACCTTTCCACCCCTTTTCCACTCCTGTTCTTAGTAGTTTCCTTAGTGACACATACACACTAACTTCATATGGTAAGAGTTGCCTGTGTTCAGTAGTTCAGTAGTAGGCCTATACATGGATTTATATATAATCTGTGCCTTTTCCATTTTTATTAGCTTATAGTTTTGTATAGAGGTGTCTCCACATGGGACTGTTTGTTATTCTGCTATAATTGCAGCGGGACACAGAATGCCGTTCCCTTCACAGAACAATGCGCAAACACTAACAGCATGGGGGCGATTGTAGTGGAAATGCACAAAATTGCCACAAGGGGGCACTAAAGCGCCACAAAACAATTATCCAACCAGTCAATTTCTTTGTCTGCGTTGAATTGGAAGCTATATACCTCCACATGAAGCCCATGTATGGTATTTCTACACACCCATTCATTCTCAAGAAATTTGAAAATCGCTGTTGAATACTCCAGAGTGTATAATTTCCTTTGACTCAGAGATCACAGATGTCAAAAGTAAATGGTAAAAATGTAAATGCAGTTTCACTGTTGTTCCATTGAAATGAAGATGCCTTTTTGTGCTGTCAGTTACCTGTTTAAGGATGAATTCGATACGCTCAGAGGTTGTATAAATTAAATGGGGACAATGAATGAAGAAATAGGCTACCCCTTGCACACGAGCAAAGCTCTCTCTTCATAAACACACACACATGCTTAGATATTTTATTGATCACACCCTAATTTTCTTTTGGCAAGTGACTGAATGATATTTCTTCTGGTGTATAGCGTGGTTTTTGTAGTGCAATATGGACCTTTTGACCTTTCAACAGAACCTATATTGAGCAAAAGTACATGAAAGCCTGTTTGATGTTGGTGTGTGAGCATTTCATGTCAGTGGCCGCTTTGAGAAAGGAAAACAAGATATCAAAAGTATTTTAACTATTGATCTTCAGTGTGGGTATGCAGGTGTCTATAGGGAATGGGCCACAATCTGGCCATTATCTGTAGTTTATAAAATAGTCCACTCTCCTCAGATCATTTTCGCTCGTGCTAATTGAAAATGTCAGCCTGAAAAGTCAAGGCCTGTTGGAGAGAGTTAAGAGACCGGTTGGCATTAAGAAGACCTTAAATCAGCCCCTAGGAAATTGGTTGTTTTTTCCAGGTTTTTTTTCTATTCTTTTCTTTTTTTTCAGGGAAATTGTACTGGGAGTCGCTCTTTCTTTTTTTGCTCTATCTATCCTTTACATTTCCCCGCAGTTGATGACACAGGCCATCTATGTCTTTGGGATAGGGTTTGGGTCATGACTCATAAATATTATATTATGACTCATAAGTTATAAGCTAATAACCTTGTACTGTCCATCCTCGCCACAGTTCAGTTGTCAGTTGCTTTTATTTGTTTTTAAATGCCACACAGACGTGGTTACAAGGTCCGCGGAGTTCGGAACGCTTTATGTTGGGTTACAACGGGTGAGGGGAGAAAACCACCATGCCTTCCGAGCGGACGGGATTTATCCGTGCTGTGATTTGAGAGCGGCCATGTCTCTCTCTCTCTCTCTCTCTACGCACTCAGTATGTATTTTCTGCAGTCCCACGAGGGACACGCCCCCCCCCCCACAATTAATCCACCATTAGCTGCCAGAGAGCCACAACTGGCTGCCTCCTGGTGTGTGTGTGTGTGTGTGTGGCTCAAATCTAATTATTCTCTGGCTTCCTCAGATTCAGTAGAAGATCCTGTGTCGCTACACACTGGTGGCTGACGGATACTCCAATTGGTCTCTCTCTCTCTCTCTCTCTCTCTCTCTCTCTCTCTCTCTCACACACACACACACACACGGACACACACAAACTATCTCTCTCTTTCTGCCTCTCTCTAGCATCCTTGTAACTACATCTTTCTACCCCTCCTTTCTCTCTCTCTCTCTCTCTCTCTCTCTCTCTCTCCTCCTCTTTCCTCCCTCCCCCGGCCACCCACCCACCGCTATCTCCATCCATATTCTTCTCTCTCCTCTCTATCACTCTCTCACACACGCCGCACCGCGCCACACGCGCAAGAGCGCTCTCTCTCTCTCTCTCTCTGCGGCTTCTCCCGCTCTCACTGTCATTCTGCCTCTATGTCTCTCTGTCCCTCCCTCTCTCTCTCTCTCTCTCTCTCTCTCACTCACTTTCTCTCGCGCCCTTCCTCGGCACCCCTTTTACCGCTTCTCTGACCATCCAGTCAGACGCTCGCGCCTGCTCCCGTCTCTCGCTCGCTCGCTCTCCCTCGCCTGCGAGCGCGCAACAACTGGCTTCCCTCATCGATGCGGCTCGAGGCGCAGCGTATAGAGGAAGAGGAGCAGAACGGAGGGAAGGGTACAGGAGAGGAGAGGAGAGGAGGGATCCTTTGTTAAACATCCCTCCCCTGCCGGTCACAAACCCCCCTACCTCTTGCCTCCATCAGCATCCACCTGCTGCCCCGTAGCCCCGTGCGTCGGGCGAGAAGCTCCGCGAGAGATCACACGCCCAGCGGTCTCCCACCATTCACCTCTTCGCTCACGCCGCTACAAGTCCATTCCACCCAGCCAGCCGGTGTTGCCTGGACTCCCCCCGTTCGGAAAGGCGGTCCCCCACCGGGCGGGGGCGGGCGGGCGTGTGGGTGGGTGGGTGAGGGGGGTTGGGGGGGGGGGGGGGGGTTGGGGGGTGGGGGGGGGGGTGGGGGGGGGGGGGCGGGGGG
>JAOEHI010004420.1:0-10046 GCA_025447815.1 Percopsis transmontana | reverse complement strand
AACCTGGCCTGGGAACGCCTCGGGATCCCCCAGTTGGAGCTGGTTAATGTGGCTCGGGAAAGGGAAGTTTGGGGTCCACTGCTGGAGCTGCTGCACCCGCGACCCGATTCCGGATAAGCGGACGACGATGAGATGAGATGAGAAGAGATAATTCGTCAAAATGTTGATGATTAAGTTTAAGCGTCACCATTTGACGTCGATCTCATGAGACTGGGCTGGTTTGTTTGGGTAGAGTGAAATTCCAAATCATTCCGGTGGTCTGGCCAGGTCACGTGTAGTGTCGACTTGGAAAGCCCAAGATTCAGTGGGAATATCGGGAGGAGCATTCTCCAGGACCTGAGAGGAGAAATTCCCAGGGAAAACAGATGGAACGTCCATATGGGCTAAATTGGAGAGGCATGAGGCCGAAGTTCGCTTTCCATTAGCTCCTCCCCTACAGCTCCCCCCCAACCACCACAAATATATTTTTTGCAATCCCACCCTATTATTTTTCACTGCTAATTATTTTTGCTCTATCAATAGGTACTTTTAAATCTTCCTGCTTTAAGCAGCTGCCATGGTCACGGTCCCTTCACATAACACAAGAAACCTCTGTACCAAAAATGTCAATGGTAAAAATAAATATAACAAACAAGAGATAAGAATGTGTTTTTAGACCGTGCTGTTTCACCTCCATGACCCTTCTGCATTGGTCACTTCACAACAACTACTCCTGTCCTGTGTTGTTTTTTTCCCCCTTCTTCTTTCCTCTCTTTCTTCTCCCCGTGCACAGGTTTTCAGCGTGCTGTGATGGATTAAGTCTGTGAGCATCAGGGTCTTATGGGAGAGACCACGAACCTAAGCTCCTTTATCATCAGTTGGCAGAGTGAACCTTGGGAGATGTAGTCATTACTCATGATGAGACCTAGGAAACTTGTTCCATTAACACAGTGTTCAAGTGCTGGCTATTGTGATGATGATGAGGGCGATGTTTCACAGATTTAAAAAAAAGCAAAGGAGGTGTAAGATGTTGAGGAGGTGGGCTAAAGAGACTCCATACTTTATTTTCTCAGGCGCAGGCGTATTAGCAGTACATGGATATTTACATAATTGACATGTGTAATTTCATTTTAGTAATAGTTTGTTGATATTAAGGTAATTTTGTCGACATATAGGGAGTTTTACGAGTTCCATTCAAAGACAAACACATACCGAGTGGCAACCATTACTGTTAAGTGTTGAAGCCACAAGCAAGTGGTTAAGATGCAGGTCTTCTACAGCGCTGACTCTGGAAATTCCACTTCAAACCAGTTTTTCCATAAGAAGTTAAGTTAACAGCCAAATTTTCTTCTATCTCTTCAATGTGCTGTGGTGGCAATTTTGGAAACTATTCCTCAATTAAAATAATATTAAATCTTAAAAGGGCATTTTGCAGCCAGTCGCGAGATTTCAGCCAGCTATGTGAGGGTTAACTTGAAATTCGGCTCCTATTGCACTAGCAAAGCCTAGCTCCTGTATTCAGAACATCTCTTCAGAAACCGTTGGGTGTCACCAAATTATAAAACATAGATTTAAAAAGTAGGCTTAATCATCATTGTATTATCTCAATTTACCACAAACCAATATAGATAATATAATAAAAATATATATAATATAATAAAAATAAACAAAAGACATTCTAGCTTCAATACATTATGGTAAAAACTGTTTTTGTGCAGACTAAAATAGTAAGAGCATAAAACGGCGGGGGAGGGGAGGCACAAAACAGGAGTTACACTTGTAAACAATCCCATAATGTATCAATTAACCTTCGGCATGTCTTCTTCATACTGTCGGCAACAGATATGCGGTGGCCCATTATTCCAAGGTCATTATGGGGTCATGTGAGTTAATTAAGAAAACAAATGGATAATTTTATACTATATTTACCCCAGCAAAATGTGAGTGGTGGTGAATTTGTGCGAGAAGCTGATTAAAAGCTTTAGGATCCATGTGGCATTTTAGCGTCAGCGTGAAAAGAATGTCAAAACAGTGAACTAACTGAAACTGGAAAGTATGAGTGTAATTGTAAGAGCGGTTTTGTGTGTGTGAATGGAGGGGGGCCAGGAAAATACAAACACTGCAAAAAATAATCTTGTATTAAGTCTTATTATTAAGTGAAAATTTGTTCTGTCTGTTGGCAGCCAGATTAACATCCTTTGAGTGTAACATTGCTTAGATGAAGAATTGTTAGCTTACTTTTGGCAGGGTGTTTTGTGCAGCAAACTATATACTGTACGCATACTAACAATATTCCTCCTTCCTATCTACTGTATAGAGTTCCCTGCTAGAAGTGTTTTCTAGCAGGGATGTTCTAGCAAAAGAGGGATGTTCTTTACTTTTAAGAAATTCACCCAGAGCTGCAACACTGCTGAGTCCAAGCTAATCCACTGAGCTTCCACTGACCTCGACCTCTTGTTGGGTCTGTCTGGCAGGAAGTTAGGTGGAGAAAAAACGTACTGACAGCAGTCCCTATAAACTCCCCTACCATCACACACACACACACAATTTCTAGAAAACAAAATGTCCATGAAATAAACAAGTGCTTCCCAGTCATTTTCTTAGCAGAGAAAGACCCCACTGTCCCAAAGCTGGGTCAGGATGTCGAGAGAAATGACGACGGCGATGAGGCCCAAGAGTGTCAATGTTTCTGTGAATGACAACGACGCACAGTAGAGCACACATAGTCCCATTGACAGTATTGTGCATGAAGGATAAGCATAATTTTGGAGGAAAAGAGGGAAATATCCATTCCAGTCATTCCAATTATGACAAATACGACAAAATTGTTTCTAATAATATAAAATGTAATTTTATGTCCCAGTATGAGAATACAGTTTCTGGATGCAGCAAATGTGTTATCATTACTTGCCAAATGGTGCACAGTAAGATTGTAGCTAGTGCGAAACTTATATCTCCAAACCATCTCTAGAGAAAATTTCTCCCAAGACTACCTCCCTTGCATCTACCCTTGGAATGCTAGAAAAGAAAATAAGTATACAATAGTATATACTGTAAGTCTCCCAGCTTGTGTCCAATTCCAAGTTTGCCAAGTCATACTCTGCCCAAACTTATAGCTTTGTGGCAGATATACTGTGGTAGTATTGCAGTCTAATTTTATTTCCCTGCATGGCCTCCAGAATGGGAGTGGAATGGAATATTTCTGTCAGAAAATAGCATTTGAAGAGAACAAATGGCAGTCTGCATAATTTGCACTAATATGGTTTGAAGTATAATGTTTAGCACTGCAGCGTAAAAAAAAAAACAGCCAGGCCCAAAACTTCTGTTGCATCCAGTGGCAAAATTATAATCAGAAATCTGTAGCAATCTATGGGACTTTGGGAATCAGGACATATGAACTACGCAGCATGGTGGCATGCTAATGAGACCTTCACTGAGCAACCCTCCTCTCTGAAATAGGGCAAGAGAGGAGAACACAACGGGAATAACATTCAACAGTTACCGACTGGCCTTCGCATTTGACACGGGCTGTTTATATAAGCAAACGCGCACATGAATATCTACAAGCGGATAAAAAGCCACCTTTTTTATTAACCGACAGCTTTAATTTATTTTTTTTCCGGACACTGCTCGAGAAAATGAGGCAGCGGGGACATCAACGCCTTGTCCCCGGGGTCCTGGGGGGGGTGAAGAGGGGCTAGGGCTGTTGCTAGAGAGAGAAAGAGTGCTTATCATTTTCAGTCGTTTAATTGATTTCACGGGTCCCCAAGGATGAAAGCTATAGCAGGAATAGAGGGAGGGCAAACCAAGAAAGGATGGGGGAGGAGGCATCAATATTCGTACTCAGCGAAGTGCATTGTGATGTGTCAAATGCCATCTATCTATGCATCTAAACATTTCCAGAAGTGTTTGTGTTTACAAGTGACAATGAGGCTAGGCTGTGGCAGAACTTCTGTTGAAAATTGTATAAATTGAAAAGCATTGTCCGTGGAGCGCTCACCTTGGAAGTCATTGAAACCCATCACAGAGCGGTAGGTACTGTTGCTTTGCAACACAGTTACTTTATGGCACACTAACTTTATGAAGTAAATTCCAGCATAAACAAGGCACCCTGACTGCTGATTTTCACTTTGTTTGCTATTTAGTATAGCGCTATTGGTTCAAACAGATGTTTCAGAAGAAATCCACGATCGTGGTTTTCTCCTGAAACATCTGTTTGAACCAATAGCGCTTTACTTTTCGATGCACGTGGAAATCAAAGTTTACCTTTCAGTTGTAATGCTAATTTATGCAGAACAAAGCCACAGTGCGGCCCTGTGAAATGCTTGTCAGTAGAATAATTTTTTTTTAGGTTTTGGTTGTTTCGTAGGTGGATTGCATTACAAAAAAACGATAAAATCACGCCATCCTTGTCCTTTATGGTATTAATTAAATATTATGTTCAGATGTTCAGATAGTATAGTATAGGATAGTGTCAAGCAGAATTACTGTACGTGTACTGCATCTGTTTCAAGGGCTTCCCACTATGCCCAGAAGACATACTGCACATTTCCTGAACCTACAGAGTTAGTGTAGGTTCAGGAAACCTAACTTAATGAATGAAATCAGTGCTTTCAGATCCCCTTGCGAGCAGCTACGCCAGGCTAATGAAAGCTTTAGAAATCCTGTCCTCTAATTCCTTTGAACAGACTCGGAAATAATGTCCACTAATTGAGTATGCAGCTGCCCGAAAGCAGAATAAAATGGTTAAAATACAGCTAGGCAGTATGAATGTGGATCAATATACTATCGGTACGGCCCTCCGTATAAATAGCAAGGCGGTCTTTTTTTTTCGCCCATCATACAGTGTCACTGCTACGCTTTATAATCTCATTAGCATTAGCTCTGCCTTGCCGCCATTGACGGTGACAGCCGTACTAGCTGTTATCAATGGCTCCTGTGAACCTGGAAGTAAATAAAAGCAATACGCGTGCCATCGCCTCTGCTCTGTAGCCCTGCCTCTGGAGCTGAAATATGGGTGCAGTGACCAAAGCCAAGGCTTCATGTGAGTAGGCGGAGGTGCGCTCGGGTTCAAGCCGCCTCATTATGCTAGCCCTGTGTGTATATCTAGGCATCACTGTGAAAAATGAGCACGCCACATTTATTCAACTGGTGTTGAATAAAAGTTGAATAAAAATGAATACTGATTTGATTTCAGCAGATAGCTTATAGCTATAGGTCATCCCCCCCACCCCCCCACCCCCCTTCACTCCATTGCCACCGTTTTGCATCCGGGAGGATGAGTTACTGTCAATAGGCTGATCATCGAGCCAGAAACCCAGTACTGCATTGAGGCGGGCCAAGATGTCACTTGGTGGGCGAACAATGAACAATAAACTCATTATTGAATCCCAAAATACCCACACAAATATACAGAGACCCCATCACCCCATCACTGACTGTTTTAAAGACCTTGCAGCATACATTAGCAATAACCTTAATAGTAACAAGTATGTATCGTGCTACAGAGTTTAACATACCGTACCGAAAACAAATTCCTCCAGCCTTGGTTGTGTGGCTAATCTAATCTAATGTAATCTTTCACTATGTCACTATGACACCATTCAACCCAAACTCGGCTAATAATGATAATTTCATGCAACAATCTTGTCTGTAGTGGGTTTCAGTAAAACTTCATTTACATTTACATTTACATTTACATTCACATTTTAAGCATTTAGCAGACACTTTTATCCAAAGCGACTTACAATTAGTACATTTGTTAACAGCATTATGTAACAAGATTACTTCACTTATGAATTTGCACAACATTAGCCTACTCGAAAGTGTATCATTCGCTCCTCGAAACAGTTAATATTTACAATAATCTAAAGTTATCATTCACTCTTCAAACAGTCAATAATTGCTAACTGCAAATTGCTTAACATTCTTAGAGTTTATCTAGCAGAGTAGAAAGAAGGATTGAATAAGGATTGTTAGTGGGATTAGTGCTATGAGGTAGAAAAATCGGTGGCCGAGGTAGGTTTTAAGTCTCCTGCGGAAGATTGGTTGTGATTCTGTTGTTCTGACCACTGCAGGAAGCTCACTCCACCACTGCGGCGCCAGGACAGAGAAGAGTCTGGACTGAGCTGTGCAATTCTTACGCACCGAACGTAGCGACGGAGGTGCCAGTCTGCCAGTCGAGTGTTACATTCATTTTTTTTTGTCTACTTTGGCAAATCACAGATATCAGTTTTTATACTTTACATTTTACAACGTTTAGCAAATCTTCTTTTGCCATTTTGCCAATTGTTGTTTATTTCTTTTAATTATTTTAATTAGGCATTTATTATTTCTTCTGTGTTTACAATGCATTGTGCTTTTCCTGTCTTGTGCTTTTCCTGTGGTTATAGCTTTAGTTTTTCTGTGTGCTTTTGGCTATATTTTGGGGAATAATATAACATTATAACAGTAATTAGGATGACAGGAAGACTAGCTAAAGTGCGCTAAATTCACCTGCTTATCAAAACAAAGGCTTAAACTGTGTCAAATGTATCAAACTGCTGAAATCAGGTAATGGATTAAGCCTCTCCATTGCACTCACTACAGGAATGACATCTGATGACCCATGACTCAACAGGTAGAGTGCTCTGTATGCCTGTGTGAGGGTGTGTGTGTTGTCCGCATGCTTGACAGCCTACTACTGTTTAAAGAAAATATGCGGCTTAATGTGTAATATTGACTGCATGGTTATGAAGAATTGACAAGGAAGAGGAAACTGAGAATTAGAGAGTTATGAGGCATTACGCGTACCGGAGAGTCAATAAATGAATGACAGAGTCCTCTGCTTGCTTGCGTGTGTGTGTGTGTGTGTGTGTGTGTGTGTGTGTGTGTGTGTGTGTGTGTGTGTGTGTATGAAAGAGTGTGCGTGTGTGTGTTGCTTCTGTGCGTGGGGTGAGTATGGATATGCATCTATATTTCTGTGTTGATATGTATGCCCCATATAAGTACGTGTGTGTATGTATGTGCATCTGTGCGTGTGTGTGTGTGCGTGTGTGTGTGTGTGTGTGTGTGTGTGTGTGGAAGGGCCAGCCGTAACAAGGCGATAACAGCAATGAATGTCTTTGCCTGCTATCTAATGAAGCGTTAGTGACAGGCCGAGGGAGGATTCCCACCCCCTCCTCGTTCCCCGGAGCGACTCGCCCCATTTTTCATCCCTGAACAGAACAATGAAAGATGAGTGGATAAACGCAGGTTTACGGGCCAACGCGGGGCTAGCGGCCTACAGAGCGCTCTGGGCATACAAAGCGCCAGGTCATTTATCACGTACGTTAGCGCGCCGTGTTTCGCAGAATATGCAAACGTCGGGATGTTTCAATGTATGTAGAAACGGGTGTACGGCTGCGGTTGTCGGCCGCACGGTCGATGAAAATAGGCCAGCGAGGGCACAGACAGGTTGTAGTAACAATAAATTATAAAATATGAAAGCTGCTACCTAATAATACTCAGCCCCGCAGGCATGGTAAAAGGTTTTTCTTTCTTAGGACCAGCATATTTGTGGGTAATATGTAAACCAGACACTTCATAATTGTGTCGTTTCATAAATATTCTATATAGGATATTCTATATGTAGTTAATTCATACCAGAGAATAACTGGTTTTATGCCAATCCCCATGGAATCCTTTAGTTGAAAGGAACTTCTTTCAGCAGAAGCCACACCCCCATTTTGGTCTAAATGCAAGTCAGAGCAATGTGATTGGACACAGCACCACCACAACACAGCTTGGCCTGTTTTTTGCTCGTCATGACCCCTTGTGGCCAAAGATTGCACATTATTACTTTGATTATAAATACATTTTGGTCATGGCTATAAGCCATAGAAATATTGCAGTGCTTTAGAACAATCTCTGTCTCCAGACAAGGCTCAAGACCCCATGTTCAATGCCTCAGCAGCATTTGTACTTGCTCTTTTCATGGACTTAAACAGAGAAGGCTCTATTTGAAGGTATGGCCTTAGTCTTGTCCTGGTCTCACCATGGGAGGTATTGACAATACCACTATGTCTACGGTGATGGAGAAAGTTGTTGTTTAGAAAGAATGGGCCCTGGGTTCCGGGTCAAGACGCAAGAGGAGGCGAACGGCGGGAGTCGATCTAAGGTGTGGCCAATACTTTTTTGCTAATTTCGGGACATGTGGCTGTCAATGGGCAGAAGTCTGTGTGTGCACCTTTGCCTGAAGCCAGGAGACTACCACACAACGCCTGCGTCTGCGCTGAGACGTGGTCTGACCAGGCGGAGACGCTAGCGCAAAATTTGGTTCTATTTGACACCAAATTAGCACTACTACTGCGCCCCCAAGCACATTCCGGCGCAAGCGCTGTCATGGCGTGTCGGCAAATTAGCAAACGCGCCCAGGCGAGAGAAAAATCACCATGCGCCCAATGAAATTGTCCCTGCGTCTGCTTTACCGCTACCGCCAGCCGCGCGTGTCCGGAAACTAGAGCCCACTGTGTTTGTTTGCTTGTTCAGTGGAGTCTGCTATTTGTGTCTTTCAAAATCTATGCCAGGGGAGAGAAGTGTCAAAGTAAGCCAAGGAATTCACAGAGAGACCGAAAGGCACATAAAGATCCCTTCAGTATAACTGCTGACAGCAGCAGCAGGGTGAATTCTGAGATGTACAGCCCTATCTGCTTTTCATGGAAATGCCTCCGAAATCATCTGCTTCACCATTCAGCCTGAAAATGACCGCAAAATACAAGGAAAAGTGCTTCGGAGCCAAAGATGGAAGAGTTTTCACAAGCAACACCGGCTTTAACCCAAAACTTATTTTTGCTGAAGATGGAGCTTAACACAAATAGACATTAAAACAAACAACCAAATATATCAGTGTTGCCAGACACTGACAACAGACAGCCAATAGAACTCTGTGGTACATGCAGAATATACAGTATGGGGCCATGTACTTAACCCCAAAACAGAATTTGTTTTGACACTCTAAAGTGCTGCCACCCCCTCAGCTCTCCTCTCCAACTGGAAACAGAGATCCTGACAAAGGCCACAATAACACAGTAAGTAAGTAAATGTCGGTAAAAGTAGACACAAGTAGATAAAAGTAAATGGGGGATTAATTGGAAAGTTAAAAAAAAAGAAATTACTTATTACTTAACTTCAATACTTATGATATAGGATATAGAAAATTGTATTATAAAATGAAACATTAGCCAAAACAGGAAGTTTAAAAATACCTACCGACTGGAGGTTCTTCCTTTCTATTTCTTTAGCTGTGATATCACAGTTGGGATGTTTTAACAGATGCTTTTACCCAAAGTAACTTATAGTGAGTACAAGTTTTATGGAGTAGGTATCTAGTGCATAGGCCACGCACATTGGGGATTGAACCTAGGTTCTTTCTGTCAACCGCTTAGACCACTAGGCTACCCTGATTTTATCCCAGCACCTCCTTTGCCCACAAATGTGGTAAATGACATTTCTACAGTAAACACTGGAATTTGTATTGTAACAAATACCCCTTCATAATGTGAGAATCAATCATTTCATTCCAAAATGGCTCCTCAGTCTGTAGCAGAGCGTAGTGTGAAGGCAACATCTGAAATTAAAGGACAGTAGACCATGCTAAATAGCTGTGACTCCGTGATCTGGACTGAAATGATTTCTTCTGTCAGAATTTCCATTTCCAAGAGCTTCTAATGTCATTTTGAGGTCTTATGCTGCCCACAATTCGATTAGTTCTCGTCTCAAGGCAATGCACGGTGGTAGTTGTGGTGAGCACCAGGAACTGCAATGGCATTTGCTGAATGCTGGACCTCTGAAGGACAAATAGAGGCTGACACAAACATCTACGCAATATTGATGATGGCCAGGCGTCGACAGGGGCTAGCGAAGTGTGTCCGCTGTTAACCCTTAACCTTATGTTGTCACGGACAGCCCTGGGCCTTCGTAGTGTCTCTCTCTCTCTCTCTCTCTCTCTCTCCCCATCAGGTGCTGCATCAGGTGGTTGTCACCAGGTGTTCCCAGTCTGGAGTGATTAACCAGCCTTGATAAGCTTGCCCCGCGGGGAGCCTCACCGC
>JAOEHI010004419.1:0-10047 GCA_025447815.1 Percopsis transmontana | reverse complement strand
CACACACACACACACACACACACACACACCCACACACACACACACACACACACACACACACACACACACACACACACGCCACACACACACACACACGTGCGCACGCACACACGCCACACACACACGCCACACACACACGCCACACACACACGCACACGCACACGCGCGCACGCACACACACACACCACACACACACGCCACACACACACGCCACACACACACGCACACACACACGCACAAGCACACGCGCGCACGCACACACGCACGCACACGCGCGCACGCACACATGCACACACGCACACACACACACACGCACACACACACAAGCCCACCTGTGGCGTGCGTTTGCTTTTGCACACTTCCAGTGGGGGAACACTGTTGAGTGCGAGTCGGTTTCGCAATAGTTTTGGCGCGGGGCCCGACTCTCCGTCACAGACACGCGCTGGGGGGGAGCGAGGGAGCGAGGGAGATCCCGGGATGTTCTGGGCCCGCGCCAGGCTGGAAAACCACAAGCGCTGCCCGCGTTCCTGAGCTTCTGCCAAACGTATACGCAACTGCTTTTCTCTCAGCCGAGACAGTAGTAGTCTCTCTCTCACCTCCCCCCCCTCTCCCTCTCCCTCTCCCTCTCCCCCCCTCTCTCTCCCCCTGTCTCTCTCTCTCTCTCTCTTTCTCTTTTCCTCTGCAACTGGAAGGAATTCCTTTCATGTTTTACGATCTTATTTCTGTAACTGCGCTATGTGAGGTATTCAACTCAGCGCTGGAAAAGTTACAATCACATTTCATCACCGGACTGCCACAATTCATGGGAATAAAGTAAAAAATAAAATAAAAACAACAAATAAACGATTATAATAATTATAGTATGCATTCATGTCTGCGTGCGTGCTACCAGATGTATTTAGGAGCTACCCTCAACGTGCACATGTGCATGTGACTCAGTGGTCTGGTCTGAACACAGCCGGATCCGTCCTGGTTCAGACCAGAGCAGGCGTGCCCCACTGGGGCCTTTATATTGAGCCCACATCTTGTTTCTATTCCCAAACATGCATTTACTGCCTTCCAATGTGGTTTTGTTTTGCAACTTTAAGCATGCTTAGCATGTTGGCACCACTGTGTCTGCCCTGCCGCCATCAGCATCCCTTTATTGTCCCGTGACCATTACGCGGAATGACCCCGCCATAACTCCACATCCGGCCCAATCTTTGAAGCTCGTGCACACAAGCGCCAGGGATCAGATGTTACGCGTAGCGCCCGTCCCGAGTGGCACAAGATGCCGCTGATAGCCTCTGCCCCCCCGCAGGTATCTGAGTCAAAACCTCTCTGCCAGGAGAGGGGGGTAACGCGAGAAGCAGCACACAAGAGTTATTGCAGAACCAGGATAGGAAAGCGGCTCTGGAGGGTTTTCTCCAAGCCCAGTCCTCCGCTCCGTCTCCCACACACACACACACACACAGGCGCGTAATAGTCCCGGTATTGGCCTCGTTCAAATTGCATTTCCATGCCTGGGCTCTCTTTAATGCGCTGCGCTAATGGAGCCCCTAATGTACACATCACATTTAGGGCAGGTCTGCAGATGATCCATCATGCATAAAGTATGCAGTGCCACTCACCAAGCACAATATAGATCTGCATACTCAACGACCACGGAAACACAGCACAGCCTAATGCAAACCAATCTATATGATGCTCTGGCGTGGACGCCGTACCGGGAGATACACAGCACACGGCTCACGGTTCCTATGCTGCTGCTCCTGCACAAATCAAACACCAGCTTTATGTCCAAATGTATCATCTGATTTACAGACTTAAAGTGATCCTACAAATTCGTTTAAAAAAATCTAAAACAGTTTTTTTCAGCTAGACTAGAAACCCAACTAGAAACCCAACTAGAAACCCAACAAGAAACTAAACTAGAAACCCAACTAGAAACCCAACAAGAAACTAAACTAGAAACCCAACTAGAAACCCAACTAGAAACCCAACTAGACCCCCAACAAGAAACCCAACTAGAAACCCAACTAGAAACCCAACAAGAAACCCAACTAGAAACCAAACTAGAAACCCAACTAGAAACCCAACTAGAAACCCAACGTCCTGCATTATTAAAGAGGGACATAACTAGCAGTCTCGGGGTACGTGGGCTATCGCACCTCTTGAGTCCGCGTGAATATCAGTGTTCCGGCGGGGCGGATAACAGCGCTCACGCAGCACGCTAGCAACGAACGGGACATGGTTACGGGGGAAGAGGGGTTAAGTGTTGAGGTGGGTCAGGTGTGGCTATAGGCACTATTAGTCCGGGGGTTCGGGCGTTACCTGCTTGAACTGCTCCTCGTACGTCCATTCGTGGTGCTGGCTGTGCGTCTGGGAGTGGTTGGCGATCCCCCCGGGGGACTCGGGCCGCCGCGGGGTCGCGAAAGCCGGCGGCGGGCCCCGTGGCAGGACGAGGTGCGGGGCGCTCTTCGGGGAGAGGCCCCCGGCGCCGCGGTGGTGCGCCGGGTGGCGGCTGTGATACGGGTTCCCGTGCCCCTCCATTCGGTCGTATTCTTCGCCCTCCTCCTCCTCCTCCTCCCCCTCCTCCTCCTCGTCCTCGTCCACGTCGACTTCGTCCATCAGCCCGGGATCTTCCATCATGTCGTCTTCGTCGGGCTCGCGCCGCTCCCGCTCGTCCAGGCTGCGCCTCGAGATGTCCGCCTCGTCCTCCTCCGAGTCACCGCGCCTCTCCGGGCGCCGGCCCAACGCGCCCCGCATCGCGGCCTGGTACTGGCGGAAGGCGAGCGCCTGCTGGTGGATCTGGGACTCCACCATGGAGCGGAGGTCCTTCTCCTTCTCCGCCTGCCGCAGCTTCTCCTCCAGGGCGAGGCGAGCCGCCTGCTGCCGCTGCAGGTTCTCCATGACGGCTTCCAGCTTCATGCCTCCGCCGCCCGCAGCCTGCGGGGGCGGATGGCTGCCCGCGAAGTGTCCGGGGGTGGTCGCGGAGGCGGCCAGCAGAGGGAGGCTGCTCGCCGAGGAGAACGCGGCTTGCTGGGTCGGAAGGGGAAGAGTTCAACGGCAGATTTTTACACGACAGTTGTGGGGGAAAACTCAACTCAACAACACTTGAGCGACCCGAATCCCCGACCCGTCGCTATACCGTTCGGTCTTTATGTTTGTGTGATTTGTGAAAAATGTGTTTAAAAACAAAATGTTTCCTAACGCTATGTCGTTTAATATCGACGCCTCAGAGTAATACTGTAAACTTGTGGCCCCGTCATCTGTGTTAGCTAGCTCACATATAAAGTTGTCAAAGGGCGATGTAACGTTAGCTGAAACTCGCCGAGAATTGAGCGCTGGCGGTCAACTTACCAGGGCAGATTTAGTTGCTATGCTTGTGTGATCAACCATGCTTCTCCTCGTAGGATGCGCCGAAATGTGAAACGGGTCCCGCGTGTCTTGTCTTTCTCAGTCAGATCCGGGGAGATTCCCGATCAAACATCGAGATCCGACTCGCCAAAGTGCGTGAAATAAAATCGGATGAAAATGTGCCCGCGTTGAATCTTGGAGCCCCGGAGCTTTTTTGGCAACAAGTGGCAACTGTAGGCAGTGAGTGACCTCTTGGCGAGAGATCAGCCCTCCTGCTCCCATTTGCTGACACCACGTCAATAGTGAGAAATATGGAGGGCAGGCTCTGCCGACGAGCGAGGAAATACAGTTTCACCAAAACAGCTTCGCGCTGGTCGCCGAGTCTGGAGTGGAACGCCAACAGTGTAGTTTGTCACCTCACAGCTGAATGCGGGTTTATCGGGTATTTTAGAATAGCCCGTGAACTCTGTAAAAAAAACTGCTGGGCTTTCGTAACCGCTTCACATACAGGACGCTAGAAAAGTGTTGCGCGTAGGTTACAGGGGGCAATTGGCTACTGTATAACACCTTTTTTTGTTTAACGTATAGCCACACAGTCTATTTCATTTTTATAAGACTGGAATTTGGTATTATTATTCTTACAACGAACCTCCGAAAATAAAACGCATTGGCTATTTGTGACCCGTTTGAAAACCGAATTGCCGACCAAGTAGGCTAAACGTAAACCAAACTAAACAAATACCTTGTTTGATAAAAGCTGCAGGATAGCAGTTTAATTTTCACGAGAATCGTTAGATTTTACAACATGACACCAGCGTTTCATGTACTGTTACAGATGTCCATTATGAAAGAAGAGATAAAAATGATTCGACTGATTTTCCCTGTCACACCGATTCATGCAGTTACTATAAGCTTCACACAAGGGAACTCGCTTGTGAAAACGGCGGTAGGCCTACATCTTTGTGGATTTGTATGAGTTTAACGTGTCCAATTTGTAGTCTAGCCTACCCAAACAAAGGGGGTGCGGGGTGTTTTTCCATGGATGTGATCCAGGCTGGGATAAGTATTCCAGCTGAAGGAATGTCCTTCAACAAGCCCTGACCAGTCCACACAGACTAAAAGGCTGGCCAATATTCACTTCGTTGGCATGCCAACTGTCATGTCACACACTTTTTGGAACTGCTTAAAGTTTAACGTGAATTAAATGTCAGTGGAAAGAACGCAACTGCTATAAAACCTGCAATTATCTAACATTTCTCACAATCCCTATACAACTAAAGCTCACTATTTTCTACCATACACCATTTGAGTGAGGTACATTCATTATCATCAGAGGAGATTTTATGCTAAACAGCGCAATAAAAAGTGCAACAGAGAGCTATTTTGTCAAAAAGAGCGTTATGAATTCAATGGCATATCGTGGTAATACGGTCTGTCTCATTTAAAGCAACGATCTTGTGTTTATTTGGGGACACAAAGGTTAATTTAAGGACAAAATAAAGTCTTAACTAACCACAAACCGCCAAACTCACAACTGTTCTTCCTGCGCTCATTCTGGGATTTGGATTCTGTCATTTTTGTCCACAAGACTTCCCTCAGTTTTCTCCGGTTCCCCGAGACAGCACCCCCACCTACAGTTCGAGCGTAGCGTTAACACACAGGGTCTGTCTAGGCCTACTGAGTCTCACGCGCACAGGGTAGCCTAGGCTACGGAAACCAGAAACAACACGCGATGTGCCAAACCACTGACATTACGGGCTCGAACAAGAAAGCTATAGTTGATTTAAAATGTAAAAGCTTTCATAATTACATTACAAGGCAACGTGTACCTTTTCAACATTGCGGTGTGCTGTGGCCCAGCGCCATCTAGTGTTCAGTTTTTTACACTTCATCACGGGATGTTTTCTACGAACGCGTTGCAACATTGTGCTATTATCATCAATTGGACATTAAAAAAAAAGAAGAAAATATGTTAAAGAACAAATGGCATGTAGTCATAAATCCCCTGTGTGCCAATAGTCTAATAACCAACTGTAGGTAACAAATGCCAAAATGTTAATAGCCTACGCTACGCTGATTCTTTCCAAGGATGTTTTTATGAAGGGATTTTTATGAAGGGATGTCTGCCTGAGCAAATCTAAATCTAATATTCTGGCATTACGTCAACTAATGACTGAAGCAAACTCGAGAGAAACGCAACGTGGATCAATACTGATCAGGAATATTGACCAGGCTGATCTGTAGACTATTGGTGCTTTCTGCTTCCTGGACCACAGACCACCCTGCTGCGGTCCTGTTAATCAAAACATCTCCAACTGAACGCTAAAATAATGCTACCAATAATAATAATAATAATAATAATAAATGTATGGCAACCAACCTTTACAATTTACTAATTGTAAATTGTAAACCAACCTTTATCCAGGCTATACCTGAACATTCATAAAAATATTTTTAAGTTAAATCATGTCCAGTCTATTTGTGGTTTGCTTGTCGGAATTGAATACAAGGAATTGAATCTTCCACATTATCTAAACAACGCACATGTTAGTGTAATATTTGTATGCGTGTATTGGCCAAATACACTACAAAGCAGCAGTAATGAAATGCTGGCTGTGCCAAGAAAAGTTCAAAAATAGAATAGAATAAAATAAACCTGCATGAAATACAATAAAATATAATAAACATGTATGAAACAGGGGGCAGGATATTGTAGTCTGGGTGTTGGACTCCCAGCCGGAAGGTCGTGGGTTCGAGCACCAGAGTTGGCCTACCTGTATTAGCACCATGTAACCCCTACCTGCTCCATGTAATAGCACCATGTAATTGTAGGTCTATTTGGATAAAAGCGTCTGCTAAATTACCTCAATGTAATTGTAATTGAAATTGAAATATTGGCAAGTAAAATAAAATAAACAAACATGTATGGCGAATCAAATAAACATATTCTAAATATAATAAAATAAACCTATATGAAGTAAATAAACAAAAATAAAAAAATATGAAATATAATATAATAAAATAAACCTATATGTAGTAAATAAACTGAAACATGAACTAAATTAAATAAACATATGAAATGTAATATAATAAAATTAACCTATATGAAGTAAATAAACTGAAATATAAACTAAATAAAATAAACATTAAATAGTATAAAATAATCCCATATGAAGTAAATCAAATATAATATAATAATATGGATAAACATGCCGGACCCATGTTCCACTGGCGTGGGTGTGTTGCGTGCTCTCCGGCTGGGTAGCTGTCGCCCCCCCCCCATCTAAATCCTCTCATAAACGTGCAAGTAGCCTATCGGCTCTGTGGCTCTCAAGATTGGTCCTCGCCGAGGCCCAGGTGAGTGGATATCGAGCGAGCCCCGGATGCCTTGAGCCACGGCGGCTTGACCCCTCCGGCCTGTCGATGGCGGACCTCCAGGGACGGGCCGCTCGATCGCTAGCTGGAATCAATTTGGCCCGCAACTGTCACAATAGGCGCGTCCGCTAATGATGACAAGCTCATTAGCTGCTCCTCGGCCGAGCGGAAGACCCCGATGAGGGCAGAGCAGAGCGTGGCTACCGTCATTTTAGTTTTCTCTTCCACAATATTGAAGCGAGGCGAATTCATAGCTACTAACTGTCATTTTCTCCTGTAGCTCAATAACAGTCTCAATAGGTAGGCCTATAGCGTATATTTAGCCTACCGTAATGCCTATTGTGCTGGTCACAGTAGCAGTAGGCCTGCAAGTTACAGCACAAATTGCAGTGCAAAACTAAGGATGGATCAGGAGGCTATTGATTTTATTAATTGTATTATTACAAAATACAAAAAACATGATAATTCTCCATTTCCATATATAGCTCGTTGTGCATCCATATACAGTAATATATAATATATATATATTACTGTATATCACTGCTGTTATAATAGGCTATGTAACCTGGGGAAAACAAACTGGCCAATGTGATAATAATGCCATAATATTATTTGGCCAGCAGGGGTCAGTAGCAGCGTAGAAGGGGGCGGTGACTCGCACTGTCAGAGTTGATCAACGGGCATTTGTGGACAGCTGCATCCATAAAAATACAGCACGATCTATATATCTCTCACGATCCACGGCTCTCTGGTGTCTGAGAGAATACATCCAATCTACTTATAAGCGTCATGATTCACATCCGGTCTGTCTTTAATCTTGACGGCGTCTCTTCAGGGGTTTGGGGGAGTGAGAAACACCCTCTCTAGGATAAAGAAAGGGTGTTTCTCATGTACGAGTTTATCAGCTTGCTTCTCATCATTCATTGAAGGGAAAATGGAGGACACTTATGAATGCCGTACAGCTTATCCTATTAATAAAACACAAAGGTGAAAAAATAGGGGCAGTTCAACGCTGTCACTGGAAACCTTTACTGGGTTTGGGGTTCTGTCTGTTTTAGTGGGATGACGAAGTTATGTGTTGTTTTTATGTTGGGATATATGGTTTACATTATCTGTGACTCAATGCCACTTAAATAACATGCACAGATACAATTAAATGTGTTTTTTCTTTTCTTGTGCCACATGGCCATTTTGTTTGCTATGTAAATGCCGGTAGAGACATTTCCCTGCACTAATCTAGGCCCATGGATAACTGAGCAAAATCAGCAGCAATTGTACTGCATGAGTACATGTAGTGTTGCCCTCATTAGTGACGTGTGGCACTCGTACTGTACACATTAACACAACACGCCTGAAAAATGATATAAAATGAAATGTTGCCTGGGAAATGATAAAGGGAACCTGAAGAGTTTACTGCTGACAGCACCATTTACATTTATCAGACGCTTTTATCCAAAGCGACTTACAATTAGTACATTTTACATGGAGGTAGGGGTTAGGCATCTTGCTCAAGGATGCTTACAGGTAGGCTACATCTGGGTATTGAACCTATGATCTTCCGGCTGGGAGTCCAACACCCAGACCACTAGACTATCCTGCCCCCAGGATGGAGCATGGAGAGCACCATGCTCTCAAGATGAAATGAGACATCACCGATCAGGTCGTATGGCATACGACGGCACATTACACTCAGTCAGTTGATATATCTACGGTAGGCCTACACCTTCATACCCTGATGATGGAACAGACGCACCAGGCATGCCCCCACTTCAGACACATGGCCACAATCACACCAGCAGGACACTTCACAGAAGCACTGGCCCAGCCACTGCATTCGATTAGAAAGACAGCAAGCTGGAATGCCGCCTAAGTCTGGAGAGTTATTTAAAAATCAAACCACCGCCAGTGTTTTTCCTGATTAGATCCAGGCAGACGACGTGCATTACACACACACACACACACACGCACACACGCACACACGCACACACGCACACACGCACACACGCACACACGCACACACGCACACACACACACACACACACACGTCTCTTCAGATCAGTGCGGACATTGGTGACTAAATGAACCCTGACAAGTTACACAAGACAAGAATACTCCCGTTAAAGTAAATGACCCTAGCGGTGAAATATATTCCCAAATTGCACTTATTAGTGCAATTTGCACTTATTAGTGCAATTTGGGACAACGTCACCCCTATAGCACTGAGCTGTGTCTAATATTACACCAATGACTCTCATTCACGCCCCTTTAAATGTCTAATGGGTTTAAGTGTAGGCCTACTGGGAGGGGAGCTGAGGAGAATGTTGCCTTGTATGTGGATGAATTACACCCACACTCCCACTGCCAGAGCTAATGTTGTCTGGGGCATTATGTTCTGTAGATGATTTCTGTGTCGTCTTATCTTGGCCCCTTGAAACGTTGTCATCTGTCCTTACTAGCGCAGGGGAGTTACGGTACAGTACTTTGATCAAAATCGACCGTTAAGTCCAATTTAACCCGAGCCGTATGGTATTTTTTCTTCTCACACCGCCACCAGGTGGCGATGTGCACAATATGGGGAGGTTCGCGTTCTACGAGATTGAAGTCCTGATCGCTGGAGACCGGGGTCAGCTTGTGACGACCCTCTGGAGTAACGTAACGCAGAACGAGTTCACAGCTTGGACGCGGTGAGCATTCTATATAGTTGTAACACCTCATTTGTCGTAAATGACCAGTTTTTAAACCACCTTTACGGCATGTGAGATGATAACATATGGGATCACGTGCTCCAGCGCCTCGGAGGCCCACAGTCCATCCATCGATCGGATTATATGATTCTGTTTGTTGACAACATCTTCCTACAGAATACAGGTAAGGCGTGTCTTTACCTGTATTCTGTAGGAAGATGTTGTCAACAAACAGACCGTCTTCTCCTATTAGTGGGAATCTGGTAGAATTAAACACCGCATCCATTTCATTATGTTAATTGTGTTAATTGGCAACGGTGCCATTACAGTTGGCCTGGACTAGACATTCATATTGCGGATTACCTCTCTATATTTTAATCTCCGTAACCCAGAGTGTCCATAAGATTGTCGACAGCCTCCTATATAGACTATGCAGCGTATAGGCCATACTGTAGGTGGAGTCGTTCTCCAGGGAACTCTACACACATGTCAAAGAGCAGTGCACGGCGGGCGAGTGAACCCTCCGAGCCTATACCGCTCGTTTCATTTGCACCTCTTCGTCGGAGAGAGAGAGAGAGAGAGAGAGAGAGAGAGAGAGAGAGAGGGGGGGGGGGGGGGGGGGGGTGAGAGACAGTGGGGGGGAGGGAGT
>JAOEHI010004418.1:0-10047 GCA_025447815.1 Percopsis transmontana | reverse complement strand
ACTCTGTGTGTGAACTGTCTCCATTTAATTGCAATTAAATTAATTTACAAAGACCATATTTCCTCTGTTCCAGTGTGATATATTACAACATTTTCCATAAAAGGCAAACATTACTTTCATTCCCTGCACTCCCCTACCCATAATAGTGTAGTTCTAGAGATGGAATCTTTTCTTTCCTGTCCTGTGCTGTGTCTTGTCTTGTAATTTAGTGTCTGCTTAGAGTCCTTTCTTGTCTATCACGCTATGTGCCCTTCCTATGTTATCCAGTGTCATGCAGTGTAATGTGTGTCCTGAGCCAGTAGGTGACCAGTGTCTTCTGTTGTCCGTTCCCTTTGTGTCCTTTTATGTGTACATTAGTGTCTTATGTAATGTGTGTCCTTTGACATTACATGGCTGGTGTCGTGCTGTACCTACAGTTAAGTTTACGTTTAACAGTTTTATTCATCTATTATTTATTTATTCAGATGTGAAAAACACCTGCTGTTAACATAGGAAAAAGTCATAGGCTAGGCTAACTGTTGGCCAGGCTGCAGCCTTGAAAGTATACCATTGGAAACCGTACATGGTCAGGTAGGAGAACCAGAGCTCTTCTGGTATCTCAACAAGGACATTTGTGCATCTAATATAGCAAGTAAAAAGGAGGAGAGAATTTCCCTTTTAGTTCTGTCACCTGAAGACCCCATACCTGCTCTTGTTTGTCAGCATTGTAAAGACAAGGAGAAAGGGCCTGCTAGGTCAGATAGAGGAACAAAGGGCCCACCCGTGTGTACTTTGTGTTGACAGGCCGATCTTCTGGACAGAGATATATGGTAATGACTTACACAAAGACCAAAGCAGAGGCATGGAGTACACTGGGGGCTGGTCGTACCGCATTCAGCATTTGTTGTGATGCAATGGCCCATGCTAGTATAAGCTCTCGTGTGAAAATTGGCATGTCTCTGTTTCCACACAGACATGGTCTAACTCCCTTCCCCTTCAGACACGTGGAGCCTAGAAGCAAGAGGAGCTGGCAGCCTGTCAGTTTCTCTTCTCCTCAAAAGCTACTACATTAATGGTCTGCCTGCGTGACCCAGCGACGGTCCATGCATTACGCAATTACTGTGTTTAGTTGTGGACCTAATGCAGCTGACCTCTATTTTCCAATGGGGAGAGACTTTTAAGGGGCACTCAAGACTACGAATCACTGCGTGTGTGTGTGTGTGTGTGTGTGTGTTTGTATGTATGTGTGGGTGGGTGGGTCGATCTCCTAAGAATAGCAATGCGTTTTTGTTGTGTACATTTGTTTGCGTGTTGTCCCTGTCATTGTTCCCACCCCGGGATTGGAGAGGACAGAGCATGTGCATCCTGTCCACTCCTGTAAAGGAAGATAGGCAAGGAGGATTCTTAGAGCCCGGAGAAATAGCGAGAGTGCTGCACTCAGTAACTCAATTTAGAGTGACAGTAGTTTAAAAGAAGAGGGTTTTTTTTATATGACTTGTTTCCTGTAGAGAACACAAAGCTAACAATCTTTTCTAATTCAATGAAACTCTAGATTCAAACGGTGAGTTTGCTCTCTGAATCAAGTTGACGACTTGTCTCATGCGGCTTAGGCCAGATAAAGCGTCGCTTTCTGTAGATCAAGAAGCATTTGAAAGAAAGTAGTGTAAGTGTTTAGAAGTTAAGTTGATTCATTTATTAAGGGAAATTAAGGGAGTTAAGTTATAAATATATTTATAAAAATATATTTAAAATGTTTACACAGTTTATTATTATATATTATTTATATATATATATATATACATACATTTTGAACCTGATCACTACACTGTCCCCTGCCTGACTCTACTAGAAAACCCTCTGACATTCGTCCTGCTACAGTACCCCTCTATGAAATCCCATGTATTCTCAGTGTACAGTGCCAAGGGACTAGAAGGGGGACAGGCTTTGTTTTAAGTTTTTTTGTTCTTTCCAGCATACCCTTGTCATATTGCTTTGCATCTCACTGATTCAAAATGCATATTGTTGTCAACAATGCTCTTTTTATCCTGGCTTATTTATATACAAAATGATCAGGCAGCTGTGCCACAATTAATATTCATTGGAAACAAACAAACTCGTAATTAGTGAATATGCTCTTCTTCTTTTTTTTGACGCGGGGAATAGCTGGTGTATCATTGTCACGTAGCAGCAGTTTGTTGACACTAGCCTATCTATTCGCCCCTGTCAGAATTATTTCTTATGTTTAAATGACTATGTGTGACTTTCACACTGGCTTAGCTCTAGAAATCTAGGAAAAAGAGCCCTGCAGCCTGTAAAAGTTAATCACATTACTTACATTGAGCAAAGTCTGGCTCCTCGCTGTTGGCTCACAGCACTCCGAGTAATAGATACACCAGGGATATGCTGGAGGTATTTTTATATATTTTTTGCTACAGTATCATTAGCTATTATCTGCCATTGGTTTCATTGCACCAGTTGTGGGAATAGTTTTTAGGATTGTTAGCATCACCTGTTTAGCTTTTTTAATTCAGAAATACAGTTTACAATTGCTATTTGTTAATTTTTAGGCTAAGGTTGATTTGTCCTAGAAATTCCTCCCTCTGAATGTGTTAAGCTTACCTCTGAACGTTGGTCATTTGCAGGCAACTGATTTTGATTTGCCTGTGTGATTTTTACTTTGCATCTCAAACCAGTGCGTCAAAATAGATTAGCACATGCTTTCATCCTTAGCTTTTAGTTGCTGATTTCCTCATTGAATTTGTGAGGAAATATACAGTATATGTGAAGCACCTGCTTCACATATAATTGCTATCACTGATTTACTCATTTTGTTTTATTTTGGTAAACCCCTTTATAGCTTTCTGTGTTCCCCTTGCTTTCCCTTGCACAGCATACTGGATACAGTATCACAAAATATGGCAGAGACTACTTGTGCCATCCTGACGTTTTCAAAAATGGGTTTACATCTCCCCGAGAGAAAGGGATGCTCGTGTTTGACCTTCTCCCATTCAGAGTTTGCATATTCAATGAATGTACTAAGAGGCTGTTCTTAGAACTTACTCCGGTGTCTCGCTGTTTCAGTGAAACCTCTTCATTTATGCTGGATTCTGCAAAGTGATCTGTAACCCCAGCAGTCTAGTAGAATTGCATATACGGGACACAAATGGCGTTCCTCTGCACAGATATCTCAAGAGCTCTCTTAAATAAGTCATCCAACCACAGACTGGAAAAATTTTCCCGGACTCAATATGATGACGGTTATTTTACACACCTACTGTAGCAAATTCACTAGGTAACGTGTCTTCTCTACTACTGAAACACTATCAATACAAAGACAAATAAACTAGTAGAAGCATTATCATTTTGAGCATCAATGTGTGCTTGATGTGCTTAATGTGTTATTAATAATTTCTCAAGGTTTCTAGAGTTCTTCTCTAATTATGACTTGTAACAAGGATGCATGTACAGTATGAGCCATGATACCACCAAATCAAAGATTAATGATCTTGTAGGCCTAAAGAATCATCAGTTGTTCGTGACTAAGCCCAACCCTTATCATATTTCCATTGGCTGGGGTTCATGTCACCTACTCCTATGGGCCGTAAACAGAATTAGAGCAGGTGCAACACTCCACAACGGAGAGAGAAGCGAACACGAAAGACGTGCCTTATCCTGCCTTGAAGAGTCCTTGATTCCCTTGGTCCTCTCTGATGTCTAACTGTGTTCAGCCTCGGCGCTCGCAGGAGGCGAACCCTAGCCTGACATTGAGCTTGTAGTTTAGCCATCTCCTTTAAAGAAGAGCCAGCTGGAGTGCAGGATCATACTGTGATAAATGGCCCGGCAGTTAGAGAGGCTAAGGGAAGGAATCCTCTAAGACTGTTTTGGTTAATTACTAGTCGACTAACGAGTGTGAGGGTTTGATTAGCCACAGCAGGGACATGGGGTGAGCCTGTCAATTAGACGCCACAGCGTGCTGCTCCGAAGCATGTTCTTATTTGATGGTTGGAATAACTAAGAAAACTAAAATAATTGAAGATCTAAAAAATGGTTATGTTGACGACTAACTATAATAACAAGACAAAAGTAATTGTAACAGTAATTGTTTTTATTCTCTCTGAAACCTACTGTTGGAGTGGTATGGTTTTAGTGCTTATGGTCTTATTTGAAGTTGATTTCATGTTTTAAAAGGAACATTGAACACTAAAGATATTCAAAAGATTATAAAGATAATAACAACACACTCTGTTTTTTAGTTGTGAACTTCAAAACAGTACTTAGGGCGGTTTAAAATTAGGTGGCACGGCTAATTGTGAAAGAAATAGTTTCACAGTAATCGCGATATGGCAGGATAGTCTAGTGGTCTAGGTGTTGGACTCCCAGCCGGAAGGTCATAGGTTCAAGCCCCAGATTTGACCTACCTGTAAGCATCCTTGAGCAAGATGCCTAACCCCTACCTGCTCCATGTAATTGTAAGTCGCTTTGGATAAAAGCGTCTGCTAAATGACCTAGTTGTAATTGTAATATGTTGAATACAGTTTGGGGACCTAGCGTTCCTCACTGTTTAGCCACACATTCGCAGTTAGACACGCAACAGCGCAACTTGTCCAAGCAGGGAAAATAAATCACACGCTACATGGGGTGTTCACTAACATTCTGAATGCAAGGGGGAGTAAATAGGCTACGATAGAGTAGATTGTATAGAAAAGGATACACGTAACGTTAGAGAAGTCAAATTAGAGGATTCCTTCCCTTAGCCTCTCTGACCAACTTTTTTTTCTTTTTACGGTTTAAAAGTAGACTTCAAAGTTGTAACGATTAATCAAGATTTACGATTTATAACCTCAAAACGGTTAACCTCAACATCCCTAGCAGTACTAGTATGTAGCACTTTTAATATTAGTTTAATACAGTAAAATATAAGCACACTCAAAATGTATTAATACTGATATTAATCAATGAATCATCTGTAGAGATTCCAATGTAATCCATATTCACATTTTTTATTTGAGCCTAGATAAATGGCTGTAACCTCTCATAGGACCTGGATCCAGTTCATTTACACCTTTCAGCTGGAGAAAGCGCTGCCATTTTCACTCCATCTGTCATCTTGGAAATATATTAGGCTTTCCACATACCTCAAAATACCTTACAAACTTTTTGTCCCACTTCCTACCTTCTCTTTTTAAAAAGTCTTTCTCTAGTCTGAATACCGTCAGTAGTACCTGTACCTGGAATTTTGTACCTGCTGTGATCTTTGGCTTCATTTGAACTCCTCTTTTTCACAGATCTGATGTTCTCCTGGATTTTCAATGAGTACCCATCGTTTGTCAAGCAGGACACCCGCCGCTTTATCTCCCAGGAGACGGGGAATCTCTACATCGCCAAAGTGGAGCCCTCCGATGTGGGTAACTACACCTGTGTGGTGACGAATACTGTAACCAAGACCAGGGTGCAGGGCCCGCCCACTCCACTAGTCCTACGCAGCGATGGTAAGCCCTACTTACACCCTGGTATCTTCTACTCTATTAACTTTTCTTTGTGGAATTGTTCATTGTTAATCCCATTTGCTATTATTTTTGCTATTGCTATTCTTTGCTATTACTTGCTCTTCATTTTGGTGATTAAATTTCACATTAGTCCTTCACCTGATAGGTTCTACTATACAGTAGGTATCCTCTAAATAGAAGGCAAGTAAACCAGGACGAATTTCATTTCAATGCGGTAGTGTCCTGGAAATACTGGAATGAATTGGATGCAAGTAGGACAAGTAGTTTTGCGGAATATAAATGAAATGCAAAGGTTAATTAGCTCTTTCTCTGCTAATTTCAACGTGGGTTTTAGAATGTGGATCTGATGCTTTAGGCTGGCCTTATCTAGGCACTCCTGAAAAAAGGTAATTGTCGGGAAAGGAATGTGAGTGTACGTTTTTGTTCCAGAAGAATAACCTTATATCCTTGTCATATTAAACAATATGTTAGCAAGACATATGTTTGTCTATGTATTTCTATTATTTATTAAAGTATATTCTGCATTTATTTTCTATTTATTCAGCCTATTACGTCTAATTTGATAGCATCATTCAACAAGATGCATAACACAGAGTGGATATACTGTATTTCTTACACACAACACTGTCTTGTTTAGAACATACATTTTAGGAATTTGTTAAGACTATTGGTACTATTAATATTGTTATGTTATTGTTATGTCATCTCATTGCTACAGAGGACACCACCTAAACTATCAGCAGAGAACAGTTTCAATCTCTCATCAGCCTATTATTAAATAATGCCACTGGCAGTAATGAACATTTCTTGCATAGTAACAAGTTTTAATGAATACCAAATTAGCACACTCTATTTTGGGGTAAAATGTGCCCATACCAAAAATATTAATAATTTTTTGTTTGGGACAGACATTGCATCTTATTCGTTGAAATTAGCTATATTTATACATTAACAACATCATAAATGGGTGTATAGGCAAGGGAGTTTGTGTATGTGTTCTTTTGTTGATGTTTTTGATGAGTTGCAGCAAATATGTAAATATGTGGTATTTTTGGCAAACCTTATTAAACCTTGACTCTAGTGTGAAACCTGGTCTAGAGATCTGGCCAAAAAACATCAATATCTAAGCCTACCTTACAGTCATGGGGGCACATTAAACAGGTGTCCCTTTCAAAAGGATATGGTAGGAGACAATTACCAGCCCTCTTACACCTGTCTTGTTTAAAGCAGGTGAAAGGGCTGTGGTTACATTCCAGTATTAGACAGATGCGATAAGGATCTGAATTAGCTTTCACAGTGTGTCAGGCAACCATCCTGATAACACATGCCTCACCAAATCAAAGAGAGGGAATTGGCCTGTTTCCTCCATCTCAAGAGCCATTTGTGCAACACAGCAACAAATCACAGCAATAAGGAAAACCTTTTGTTGCTGTGTTCGAGGTGAGTGCTTTATCCAAGCTGACAACCGGCATGGGCATAAAAGTGCGCCCAATTACTGGCTGGTTTTAAAGTTTACATTAAGTTAATTTTAAGACAATCTTTGTGGGACTTCTTTATAGAATTACATATTTACCACTTATTCTGAGATTTTTAGCATGCTCAAAACAACACCGTAAGCCAGAGCTCCACCGACATTGATGTGCAGTAGACTCAGTAACAGAAACCAAGGTGGATTTTATGGGTCCATTTTTTTGTTTATAGCTGGTAGCACAAGGTAAATATCACTAGATGTAAATGGTTTATCTTTGCAGTATCTCCTGTCCAGTAAAATGAAGATCTTGTATTGTTTTTGTGTTTAGCAAAGCTCTGTTGTGCCTGAAATGGGTTTTCAGTAATCTCATGTCAACAATGACATTCACAACAAAAGCACCTACAGTATATTTACATCTGACAGCTGTTTGACAGTGTGAAGATAACTGGTGCGTGCAAGTTCTTGGTCCTTTAGTTTCTCTTGCGTGGCGGGAATTGTTTAACTTCATGAATACAGATTTATTATCAAAATATGTTGTTGTTTTTCATGTCCCTATCAGGTGTGATGGGTGAATATGAGCCAAAGATTGAAGTTCAGTTTCCAGAAGTTGTCCATGTTGCCAAGGGATCCACTGTAAAACTGGAGTGCTTTGCTCTAGGAAAGTAAGTATTCTTTCAAACGTATTGGCCCTCATTCATGAAAGCTTCTCAGAAAAGATCTCAGATTCAAGTGTGGGAAGAGACTTACGACCATTTAAAAATGTGATTCAGGAAACTTTCGCACCTGGTCGAAATGAGCTTAGATGTCATCGCAGATTGATAAATTGGATAAAGTCGTGGAAGCGAGAAGGCACGGCTCCTGACGTTTTTTACACATACAGTAACACACCCATAATTTATGCGGGTGTGACAATCATTAACTTATAAATTGACAGCTTTCAGTATACATTATAGACTGAAGTAATCAAAGATGAATCGAAATGATGAAAGATGAAGCGAAATGAACAAGACCTAAAAAAAGACATTTCACAAACAAAATGTTTTTTTAGAGGCCTCAAAAGTGTCATTAAAGATTTGCAGAAAGGGAAAAACATGGACCACAATGCGGTGTACAAATTGCTGTAGGCTATAGTCAGAGCTTTCTGCATTGTGAAATGCGTTATAGCTATATGCCCAATCTAGAAAATTAAATATGGTTCCTGGCCTGTATCTGCAGGTCAGAAAGAAGTGCTTTAAATACTCTTACTATTAGCTAATAGGTCAATTAGGACCTATTAGCTAATCAAGATGGCAATCGAAATCTAAATGTAATTACTATTTATGCTCTTCAAGTATGTGGCATGACTGACTTAGGAAAAGCAACGCAAAGCAAGTTCATTGGTCTAATGCATCAGGCATTACATAGCCTACACAAAGGCGATTCAAACTTTACAAACACATGAACTAGGAGAAACTGCAGCATAAAGTGAATGGAATAAATGTTATGCCTACTATTTAATAAGGCGGTGATACATTGTGGTAGAACTATATTTGTATAGGCTATATTCTTGTCATCTTATATTATATTACAATTATTATCAATACTATAATTGTGGATGTTGTTACTGAGGCTGTTATGATTGTGGTTTTTTGTGATAATGATGGTCGAGCATTAGACCTATCTTATTTTTTGACGTTGGTTTACACGGTCTCCGACCAGATGTGGGTTTGATCGTAACGATACGACAGAGATATTATCGATGAATACCAGGTCTGTCGGTAAAATTATCGTAAGATCGTGCGCACGCTTCATGAATGAGGGCCATTGTCTGTAAGCCCTTTATGCTGCTTTAACCTTTAAAGGTCCCCTAAAATAAATGATCATAAAATAATTTTTGATCAAATTTGATTGTACGCACATTTAATGAATGAGGGCCATTGTCTTTAAACCCTTTATGCTGCTTTATGTCTAACATTTAATTTAGCCAAAAGTCCTCTCTGAATAAAATCAAGACGGTCAGACGGTCAGACGGTCAGACGGTCAGACGGATTTGGCCCCAGCTGTGACATCATTTCTGGATTCTGCCTCATCCACCTACTCTCAGATTCCACCTACTCTCAGATAGCCAATCAAGTTATGGCATGTGCAACCCCAACTTTAACGTTCAGCTTGACGGAATAAACGGGAGTGCCAAATGACAGTTTGGAAGACAGACATTAGAATGATATGGGGCCTTTTATGTTTCAATCCATGCCGGTTGCTATAGGTGTATGTTGTTTTATTGCTAAAGCCTATAATACAGAAATGAAACCAATGAAGCTATATCATTTAACATAATCTTTTATGTCTATTTGTCAAGCCCTGTCCCATCTATAAACTGGAGAAGAGTGGATGGAGTGCCCTTCGCCAGGAAAGTGGACATGAGGAAAGCCAGCGGTGTCTTGGAAATTCCTTATTTCCAGCAGGAGGACGCTGGCACATACGAGTGTGTCGCAGAGAACTCAAGGGGGATGAACGCAGTACGAGGAAAGCTCTCTTTCTACGGTAGGTGTTCCTGTCGTGCATTAATATTTGACCAGAGTAGGCAGCATGTGTCAGACCAGCTTAGACTGAAAGATAGTAAAGGCGGAAATATCCAGTTCTATAACACCGACAACGGTTATCAACTGTCTCGCATGCCCCACCCCAGAAGCAGGGATTGTTTTAAATGAAATTAATAAATGCTGTCAGCCACAATGCCTTTAATATTTTGATCCAGATTAAAAGAGGGCTGTGGATGACTCCGACCCCTTGGATATGACCTTGTTGTTGAGCTTTATACTGGATTCCACCAGATGGCACCGTGATTGACATCCAAGTTGACGGGAGATCAAAGCTCTTAAATGAACTATACTTAGAGCAGAGGCACATATGTCAGGGACATAATCTGCAATGCAGCATCTGGATGGGATGGAAGGCAGTTAGTAGATTCACCTCATTGTGACTGATTGTTCAGTGGAGCCACACCATGGAAAAAATTAAGAGACCATTGCATATTTTTTTAATATAATATAAAAATTATATAAATATAAATATATAATATACAAATATATATAAAATAATTTTAAAAAA
>JAOEHI010004417.1:0-10048 GCA_025447815.1 Percopsis transmontana | reverse complement strand
CATTTCTAAAGAATGCTTTCAGCACCTTGTTGAATCAATGCCACGTAGAATTAAGGCAGTTCTGAAGGCGAAAGGGTGTCAAACACAGTATTAGTATGGTGTTCCTAATAATCCTTTAGGTGAGTGTA
This sequence comes from Percopsis transmontana, assembly GCA_025447815.1. Classification (NCBI taxonomy): domain Eukaryota; kingdom Metazoa; phylum Chordata; class Actinopteri; order Percopsiformes; family Percopsidae; genus Percopsis; species Percopsis transmontana. The sequence continues at coordinate 9,920 of JAOEHI010004417.1, read as the reverse complement.
TGTGAATTAGCTGTTATGTTTAACACCAAGCTTTTTGCAGTTTCTCTATGCAGTATACAAACAATTATTAAAGTCAATTCAAACTCTTGGAAACTCTTAAACTCTTAAAATTAGTAAGAATTAACATATTTTGTTCATAAAATTAATCCATTTATGGAACATCCATTTATTGATTCTGAAACAGATGATTTGCTCCAGAATGTTCTGATAAAAACTTGATAAAAACTCGTTAGTGATCCTCAACCAGACATACAGTAAGTGCTCAGTCAAAAACAGATGCCCCTTAAGCATTTTTTCTGTTGGTTCTTAGCACAAAGTCTCATTCATATTTCTATAGGAAATGATGTCCATCATTCATATAAGCTCTGCAAGATTGAAAAAGTTAATGAGTTAATCACAGTCAGGTGATACCAGCTCTGTACATTTTTAAGGTGTTGGTGACATCACAGGAAAAGGAATCTCATAGCGAGAATGTACTTTTCAGTTCTGCGATTTCCTATGGTAAATATTAATGTAAATACAACAAGTTACGAGAAAAGTTAAGCTAATCTAAGATAAGATAAAAACCAGTGGAGGGAAAAATGTCAAGTTTATGTCAAGTCAAGTTTATTTATATAGCCCTTAATCACATTACAGTGTCAAAGGGCTGCACAGGCCCACATTTCACATGGAAACAAACGAGACCCCCTTCACCTGTTCCTCCCATGCTGACAGGGGGCGTGTCCTACAGTAAGTGACGACGCCCCTTAGCCTCTCTATATTAGCCAAATGGATTAGTTGTCCATGGTGGTGGACAGAGGACAAGGAGGGTGGCCTTTGGGCATAACGCAGGGAGACACCCTAGAGGGGATGCAGTCCATCACATTGACACATACATAAATATCCTTGTACAAATCACAAACACAGAATCACACGCACATACTAACCCCTATTTAGTCAGTCAAAAACTGTCAAATATCATTGTTTGACAAATGATAACAAAAAAAAGGCAATTGTTTAGCAGTAACAACAAATCAGTTACAACAAACAGTTATGTAACACATCTTCCTATTCAGTTAATTAATTTCATCTGTTGGAGATGTGAGTTACATAGTAATGTAGGAAGTCATGCTTGATAATGTCGCTTTGAATCTGGAAAGATGTCAAAAAGTGAGAGAGATCTGAGAGGAATGGGTTATGTCATAACAGCAGGTAATCTTGCTGTGTGTGTGTGTGTGTTTTGTTTGCGTGTCACCAGCTGACAATCTACATCTTCAATAGAGTCAGATATCAGATCCTCACATCCGCACACAAGGTAGTGTTGCACGCATTTGTGTGTGTGTGTGTGCGCGCGTGTGTCTGCATGTGCGTGTTTCACATAATATATTGCAGTTATGTGATTGAAGGCGATTTGCAGCTGCGCTCACTACAGGAGACTACATCCATCTACTTTTTCTCTCTCTCTCCCCCTCTCTCCCTCTCTCTCTTTCTGTCTCTCTCTCTCTCTCTCCCTTTCCTACTCTGCATTTTGTTTTTCCATCTCATTCATTCTAAATCCACCCCCCCCTCTCTCTCTCTTACTCTCTCCGCAGGAGTGATAGAGAGTTATGAGACTCCATTTTAGAAATAAGGAGAATGGATCTCTCTCTCTCTCTCTCTCTCTCTCTCTCTCTCTCTCTCTTTCTCTCGCATCCGTTTGTGCTGTGCGTCCTATTTGCATTGAAATCAGTTTGTGGCAGCATGCAGTATAATGAACACACACCCCTAGAGACAGACGGTCAGACAGACAGACAAAGAGCAGAATGACAGACAGGCAGCTAGTGAGCCAGTCATGGATAAAAAAAAAGGCACTCAGACAGACCGAGCAGCATTTTTTAGCCACGGAAAAGTAAAGAACTTCTACAAGCCACCAGGAACTTGGCTCCAAAACAGAGCGAATATCTGTCCGAATGAACGGAATTTAATGAAAAAGACTCTCTATGCAACATCAGTAAATTTTTCCCCATAAGAAGTTATGGTCTCAATAGTTAATTTCACTTCTAATAAGTGTTATGGGGTCGATAGAAAATGATTGAAGGTATACTCTTCAAACAGAGAAGAGTCTGAAGCTAGTAGCTGTGTAGGGGAAGTAGAGATGAATGAGAGACACTCAGCACTGTGAGGTAACTTAACACAAACACAAAAAAACACTATATTAACATTATATACAGTGTTTTCGTTTCATCCAAAAATGCAATTCCTACACAAATCAAACTGTGTATACCTAATCATATTCAGGCTTAAAGAAGGGCATGTTGGAAGAGATCACATGACCCAGTTAACCAATCATGAAAGATCACATAACCCAGTCAATGCCAATAGCATGAGGGTTAAAGGGCCATTCCAAATTTCACCTGGACCTAATTTCCCCATCTTTTCTAACAATGGCAATAGGTTGTAACCAATGTCCAAGCAAACAATTCAGTTTAGAGATGTTGGAACTGCAAACATGGCGAATATTTGCAGTTACAACATCTCTAAACTGAATTGTAGTAGAGTGACCTGAGTGGCCCGGTCAATAGCAGTCAGTCAGTATCTGTATCCAACCAGTGGAAATGTTACTTGACCATTCGGACGCCCTGGAACTTGGCTCCAAAACACATGGTCAAATAATGATTTAATTAAAGAGAATAAATTAGTAAGTAACGCATCAATCAATGTGTCTGCATATCAGCCATACGTGTAATAAAGTGAGTTTCTATGTGTGTGAGTGTGTCCATTGGTGTGTGTCGGTGTCCTATTCCAAGGGCGAGAGAGAGAGAGAGAGAGAGAGAGAGAGAGAGAGAGAGAGAGAGAGAGAGAGAGAGAGAGAGAGATCTGTAGTTGGAGGACCTACATTTTAACAGGAAGGAGGTTTTGCCAGTGTGTGATTACACACACACACACACACACACACACACACACAAACACGTTGGGTGTGATTTATGGCTGTTCTAGTCGCACCGCCGGTGTTGCTCACGTGAACCAGAGCAACGCTAAAGGACAAATACATACATACACATACACACACACAAACTAGCCACAAACAAGACCACACACACAAACAGGAAGTTGGATGTAGGAACTCGGAATACACTAAAAAGAAAAACTACAAACACACAGCTTATATACAGTATATATATATACATACTGTATATACAGTGAAGGGCATACCAACAGAATGATTTGAAGGCATATTTGTGTGTGTGTGTGTGTGTGTAGCTGATCCTTCCCTCAGGAATTTGTCTCATATCTTGGGAGATAGAAGAAAGGAGACATTATCATTAGATATGAGGGACTTCACACTGTGTGTGTGTGTGTGTGTGTGTGTGTGTGTGTGTGTGTGTGTGTGTGTGTGTGTGTGGCCCAGTGCTGAAGGGCACACCAGTCTCTCAGAAACTTGCTTTGATATAGATCTGAAATATTCCCACGTCAAATGTATTCTAATTCCCCTGCACGCGCACACTCAAAAACACACACAGAGTAACCAAGCAACGACCCACTGACACCTACGCACAGCCATGGACACACACCAGCACGTGCTCACACACACACACACACACACCTATTAACTGTATTTATACTATTTATTATATTACTTTATACAGTTGTAGAAGGAGTAGATGTCCAACCAAGTTTAGTGACTGACTGAAATCACTAAACTTGACTGAAAATAAACTGAACATATACTGAACATGATCGATGATATACTACTGTACTGTTTGTCTACTTGTGTACTCATCTTGAAATAAAGTCCTGAGTCCGCAAGGCTTGAGACAGAGACCAGACAAGGCAAGAAATATGCTGTTAATTTGGGACCTTGAAAACGTTCTCCAGTGACCGTTCTCTAGTGACCGTTTTCCAGTGACCGCCCTCGAGTGACTGTCTCAGGCAGTGACACTTCTTGAATGCTAAAACCTTCACACACTTTCCCCACACCGTCACATATAACATACTGTACATTCACATAAAATGCATCAATTTGCCAAGCTGTACAAAAGGAAGCTAATGTACAAGTGACTCCTTATAAATGTTCCTCTTTATTGTAGGCATTCTGTTAAACTCAAACTGCTAATTGAGAGAGCAGCCGGGGGTGTGGTCTACAACCTGCTCATAGGCGTCCGGTTGCTTCTGCTGTTGTCCTATTACTGTAGCTCACCAGCTGGTTTAACCGTCCTGGGCGGCAACTTAACTTCACCGTGTGTTTGACAGTCAAAACAAATGTCTCCATGTCTGAGCGTACAGCCATTCAGATGTGAGCAACTCCCAAAGCAAGTCACAAAGCTCCTCTCATGATGTAAGCTAGAAGCCATTACACCTACACACACAAACTCTCTCTGTCTCTGCTCCCATGATGACAGCTAAAGGCCGCAGCGCTTTGTAGGTCTAATATTATTCATGTCACTTAAAGTCCAACGGTAATTAAGCTAATACAAGCGCACTCACACACACATATATAAGAAAACACACAAATGACACCGAAAAAAATATAAAGCTACACACACACGCGCGCGCATACGCGCACACACACACACACACACACACACACACACACACACGCATAGACCCAGCTATCCTATGTCTAGAGGGAAGGAATTAATTAAGGGGTGTTAGGTTTAATGAGGCTGAAGTCACAGCTATCAGGCCCACACACACACACACACACACACACACACACACACACACACGGTGGGTAAACAGATACACACAATGCAAGAACAATTCAGCACCAATACACACACACACACACACACACACACACACACACACACACACACATAAAGAAAATCTTTTTACCAAGATGGATGTGAGCACCTTTATTCCAGACATCATAACATCATAAAAGCAGCCCCCCCTCACACACACACACACACATTTCTACTCTTCTCTGACTAAGGACAATGCTAATGATATACTGTGTACACACACACACACACATACACACACACACACACACACACACACACACACACACACACACAATAACATCTCCTTGAAGACTGTCCTAGAGACAAACCTCCAAGACTGTCCCTTGACAGAGGACACTTCTAATGACACACACACACACACACACACACACACACACACACCTCTCTGTGGCCTTACTGAGGACATGTTTCAAACGTCATCCAGATATAGACACTATACACACACACACACACACAAGGGGGGGTCATGAGTAATTCAGAGTGACATCAGAGCAGACAGGTTAATAGGAAATACTGCCAACCACCCCCCCCCCCACACACACACACACACACACACACGCAGATGGAGGCCCACCGTTAGGCCAGGGTAACGTCCAGTTATCTGACCTCAACATGACCTTTCAGACGGTTTCAGGTAGAGGCTCACTGAAGCAGCCTCCCCTTTAAGAGTAGAGCCTCCCCTGTAAGACTGCCTCTTAATACAACTTAGCCACATTTAGAGAGAGAGAGAGAGAGATGCAACCAATGCCAAACACAGACAGGCAGAAGAAAGAATTGTGTGTTGGGGGATAGACGAGGCAGTGTGTGTGTGTTAGTATCTCTCAATAAGCGAGTGGTAGATCAAATGTTTTAAGCGGGATTTGATCTCATGCCAGAAAGGAAACATAATAAAAAAATAATAAAAAAACTTTTGACCACTCAAACCAATCTGTAGCATTTTCATAATAATAAACATCCGCTTGGCTATTCTCTATTGCTTATGGATAGAACACAGTAGTGATTCAACCATAGCCTGTCCGCAAAAGCTTTTTATTTAATGACATTTGCTTTGGAAAACACTTAAGAGACAAGATGCCTTGAAATAATGGTCATTTATACCAATTACTAGATTGTTTTGGTTCCTATTGACTTGGGACACTGCTGAGATGGAAGTCCTGCTATGTGAGTAGGACAAATAGGTTCGGAACATGTAAATGTATTTGTCAGTAAGTATGTATCAGCCAGGGCAGATACATATTTAGAGAGCAGACACATGATCCATTTCTACTGAAGCATTGTTAGTACCTGTACTTCTACTGAAGCAGGTACAACTATTTCTATAAAGCAAACAGCCAGAACTATGTAACAAACAAAAGACAAATTAAATGAAAATCCTATAATGGTTCTTTTTTTTTTTTTATGTTTCAAGAAAATGGACAACACGTTAATCTCTGACAGAGATTCTTCAATAAAACAAGAACAATAAATCTGATTTAGTTTGCGCCACAACAGACACACACACACACATGCACACACACACACTAAATAAAGTTTAAATTATATATTTACAAGCAGCCTATACACACACACCCACACAGAGGACTGAAATAACATTTGCGGAGCTGAAAATGATTAATCAATATTTTTTTGGTTTTCTATTCATCCGTTAGTCTTTTTCAGGGTAGAAGTAGCGGGGATATTGCTTCTCTTTTCCTAAACCAATGTTGGGAAGGAATCAGATAAAAATGCTATTTATTACACATCTCCTGCTCTTGTATACCAGCCTGGGCGCGCACACAAACGCGCAAACCTTTTAACAAATGGCACAGGCACCCACATTATATACCGTGATTCTCAAACTGTTTAATTTTTCCCTCAATATGCTGGATGAGGCATCGCCCCCTTCCTAATTTACTAAAGCTCTCTTTGTGGTTATTAAGAATTTCCCTGACTTACCTAGTCATATCATCCCCACCAATAACAAGAATATTGCTACAAGATTCAGCTCAGCTTTCTTGGACAGAGGGTTCTTAACCAACTGTAGGACTACATGTAATGACTAATATTAGTGCCGTTTGCCTTCTATACATGAGAGGACATCATAGGCTAGGGGTTATTGTAGATTGGTCATGACCAGCCTACCTGTAAGCATCCTTGATCAAGAGGCCTAACTCCTACCTGCTCCTTAATAGTTATTCTTGTCAACTCACTGAAAAAACACATGTGACCTAATTAAAAAAACAGCTGCAGCTTCACGTCCGGATCAGGATGTGTCTGTGTGTTCAATTTTCGGCTTCATCACTGTGGAGTTGTGAGAAAATCTTAAGAAAGAGGATTCCCTTTCAGGTCAAGGCTGCAGTAGGAGCCATGTGGGCACCTATTGCATCATTGGCATTAAATTGCCCATAGGCAGCACATTAACCAGCAGCTACTGTACATGATACGCTAGATCAGCAGCGAAAGTCATTTGTGCTGATGCATGTCCATAGAGTCGTAGGTCAACAGCAGGACCGCTCCAGAGGCAGAAAACACTCCCAGGCGAAGGGAATAAAATCTATATGACATCATCTTTTTGATCTTAACATCCATGCAGACTTGATGAGCATAACGACAACACAAGACAACAGCCTAACAACTATAATAATGTTTAAAAGCAATTTAATATAGGCTAGTAGCAGAATACATCAGTCAAAGTAATCTTCTTCATGATGCTGTCGCTAATATGTCGTAATCACCTCAGGAATAACGAGGGGACTATGAAAATCGGAAGGCTGATGGCTACTATTTTTTTAATCTTTTGTAACAGTTATGAACAAATATGCTATTTCTTATCATTTTCCCATTTTATTAGATTTCTGGAAATCATCTACAGGTAACCCAGAGTGCTCAAAACACAACCGGTTGAACTGAATTCATTTGAATAACATTTAAAAGGCATTTTACTTTCTCTGACCTGAAGGGTTAAACATTGGACACTTCTGTACAGTAGAGCGTTTATTGAAGAATAAGCTAGCTAATGTTCTACTGTTACAGCACTGGTCAAGCACTATACAATGTCTCTAGTGTCCAATCCTACTTGGCCAGAGAGGTCAATCCATTAAGTAGCCAGCGTCTTAGTGACACAAACTGTCCATCACTGTAGCATGAGAGCTCCAGGATTTTCTCTTTCTGAATTCATGAAAACATAACTGAATGTTCCTTATTTACAGATAAAACAGGCAAGCTTCTATTTAGATTTTTCCATGCTGCTGTGATATGACAATGTTTGATAAGATGTATTTTTCTGTCTGAGGCAAGAATCCAGGGAGGTCAGCCAAATATCAGTTAAGGGCGCGAATGTCTTTCTTTGAGTCTGTAAATGGAAAAACTATTCTGTGGCACACACTCACTGTTTACACGTGGGTTTGCTGTGGTTATCCGTGCGTTGCACGGGTTTATTCATATCACACACAGGTCTTACACTGCCTGTCAACAAATGGGATCACGTCCACGTATAACATAGAGACCCTGCGTAGTCAGGGAGTCTCTCTCCAGCTGTGCTCACTCACCGCTTAAGAAAGGGAGACAGGTAATTATTAAATGCCCACACCTGTCCCCCAGCCCCGTGAACCACACCTGTCCCCCAGCCCCGTGAACCACACCTTCACACGTTCCCTCCCACACGCATCAGAGCTAAACCACGCCCCCACTCCCACATATTCATTTTAAAGATGTTTCTTAACGGATTAAACAACAGTTTGGACTTTACCAGACCTAGCATCACTACAGTATGTAAACCATTGTGATAATAGTGTAAGTACATCCTTCAAACCAAGCACAACTAAATATTAGAACAATGCAATTAATACTAAAAATAAAAATAAAACATCCTTGACACCCTATGTAGCCTACTGTAAATGTTTTGTATGTTATATGTATATATGATAATGTATACAAATTAGTAATATATATATATATATATATATACACACAATGACTTCTTTACAAATATTCATCTTAATTTAAATTAAAACAATAACAGTACTACTATTTACCAGGTTTACGAAGATTTGTCTGATTTTGGTAAACTAATTCAAGGAAGCAAATTAATAACTAACATATATTGCAATTGCATTCAAGTCTTTCAAAAAAAATCATTTTCAAGTATCAAGGCTACTGTAATGATGTTACAGGGAAGTACAGGAAGGCCCGGAGACAGAAATGCAGTTGGTAAGGCTCTTTATTATAGGCAGAATTGTGGTCAGGCAGGGTTCGGTAACAAGGAGTGTTCACAATGGCAGAAGTACAAGGGGGTTCGACAGGAATCGGGACTAAATGGAATCGGGAACAGGAAACACAGAGAGATAACAAGCACCGTCCAAACATAAGAAATATCCAAACCCAAACTAAAGAACAGGTGAAAAGAATAATCAAATCAATGACAAAAAGCAATGAGGGAGACAGAAAACCAGGACTGGAATCACAGAACATGGAACACAAGAAACACAGACTGGAAGACAACTAACTGGACAGGGAAATGTAAGGAGCAGTTCCTGAGATGTTACAGCTACTTACATCATTTGGTTTGAAAAATATTTTTAAAATGATGTAGCTGTAATATAACATTTTGTCAACAAATTATCCATCCAAATGACTGCATGTGAACAGAGACCAAAATAGGACCTAGCACAGGACTTTGAGGAACTCCATTCCAGGAAATTGAGTTCAATTTCAATTTACTGAACTTGAATAATGTAAGCTTTGGCTGGTTGGACAAGCAGTCTTAGGACTTTACAGTGACCAGTCTGGAATGGCCAGAGAGGTCAATCTGTTTAATAGTCTGTGACTAAAGCCCTATTCGGACAGGATTAGTGTTACATGGGGAGGAAAGGTAATGTAATAATTACATTAGAGTTTCTCTGTGATTTTAGTCCCGTCCGAATGCCCCATTTCAGTAATTTTTACAGACTGAGCGCTCCCGTGTCAGTAAAGATTCCGGCACATTTTACCTTCTATAAAATGAGGCGTCGAAATAGCCAGGGGTGGAACGTAACGAAATACATTTACTCACGTTACTGTATTGAGTAGTTTTTTTGTGTATTTTGTATTTTTCATCTGGTAGTTTTTAAAATCGGTACATTACAAATCCCATCCGTTACTAAGTAAAAAAAACAAACTTTATACATTTGTATAGATTTTTATACATTTGTGTCGATTTTTCTTTAATAAAAAACTAAAAAGTTTTGGATTTATGAC
>JAOEHI010004416.1:0-10048 GCA_025447815.1 Percopsis transmontana | reverse complement strand
AGACAAATAATATCAATATGGACCAGTGTATCAGAAGATTTTAGTTCGCTCAAGAGAATATGGTTACCGGGTAAAAGGTGAAACACGACACAAACTCGTAACGTCCTTTTAAAAAGGACGTTACGAGTTTATTTTCTCCGTCCTTTCTTTTCTTTCAAGTTAGTATTCAGGTTTCCTTTTAACATTCAGGTTCTCTTAGACAATCATTTATAAAATAATAAACATGACACAAATTCTCATTATATGTAATAAGTAAAATTATAATCAAGCAAAAATAGAATATTCCCTTTTTTTATCACTTGCTCTACTTAAGGCTTTACAGGGAATACACCCGTCAAGTAAGTTTATTTATTTAGTTTGTATTTTCTTAATTCAATTTACTGGGTTATTAATCAGGCACTTTTAATTAACTAATTTATTACTATTTTATCCTATTATGATTAATTTATTAATCCTATTTAGAGTGCCTTGAAAACAGGTGTTTCCTTTATAAAAAAAATTTAAACTCAACTCCCCAACTCAACGTTGAAAAATAAATAAAAAACTTCGGATTCGGATCTGGTTACTTGGTAGCTTTTATAATTTTTTCAATATTATAAAACCTTATTTCAACGGTATTCACACTAAGCATTTCAGACCTTTCCATTTCCAAATTAAAATAAAACTACATCTTTGTTGTTTTTTTTTTACATACAAGGTAATTCCAATGCTATGGCAATTCAAACAACACATTACAATGGTTTCAGTGTAGCCGAACTAACTTGTACACAACACATTATGGCTAGTAAATTTTTTTTTACCTTATATCAGAACTAGCTTATACAAAATATAAAACTAAATGCTGGGACACAACTGCCGCACTTCCATGACATTACCAATAGCCATGAGTTAGCTTAACATTTGCAGGCTACATGTCTTTAACTACCGAGGTAAAATGTTAGAATTACTTTAACATTAACATTTTAATAAAAACATAAATTGTCAGTATTCATTTATTACTTACACGTGTCTCATTCGTCCTTTTCTACCACACATCAGGTTCGGTGGCTGTCTAGACAATACAGATGAACTGAAGGCCGCTATCAAAGCAACCTGGGCTTCCATAACAGCTCAGCAGTGCCACAGGCTGATTGCCTCCATGTGCTGATTGCCTCGCATTGATGCAGTAATTCGTGCAAAACTAGCCCCGACAAAGTATTGAGTGCATAAATTAGCTGTAATATAAATTCTTTAATCTAATATTTTGAGGTATTGGATTTTTGATTTCCATAAACTGTAAGCCATAATTATCAAGGTTAAAACAAAACAACGCTTAAAATATTTCACTTCATGTGTAATAAATTTAGACTATATGAAAGTTTTACTTTTTGAATTAAATTATGGGAAAAAAATTTTATTAAAATAATAAAATGTTTTGAGATACACCTGTATAGGCTACCATAATGTGCTCCATAGCGTTTATTATCAATTTAGACCTGCATGTGCTGCATTCAATTGTACCAATCGTTTCACCAAATTTTTTGTTAGGGGAGCATATGGATCACTGCTTGCTAGCTTAATTAAAACTTTTATTTTGACAATGTGCTGAAAATGTAAATGCATCGGGAGCCATCTTAGATTTCCCCCCATGGTTGTCTTCAACGTATGTCAATGGAACGGAGGGGGTTGTTGCTTCTAGTTATTTTATAGTTCTATGGGTAGGATGAGTGAAAGCATGTCCACTAAACACACACTTGTATGTATGTTACTTAAGACAAAATGTATGAAAAAAATGGACCTCGTCATATCAGCTAACCCTAAAATGAGCTGCTAAATCGAGCATGCCATCTCTTTTGGAGTTGTGTCAATGCTCTAATTCATGAGCTGTGACCAGCAGTGCAGCAGCAACCATGTGTTTGTCCTTCCTGCCCTCAGCAGGCCGGCCCCTAACCTGATGTCAACAGCTCTTTATTGCATTTCCACTGCATGCCTTACTGACATTCCGCACATTATCCCAAGGTACAATGAGAAATGCCACACATGGCTAGCAATCAAGCAATGTATATTATTTTAATTAACATCATTACAACATTATTACTGCTGGAGTGCGAGATAAGTTATCATAGTATTGTAAAAAAACAAACAAAAACAAAAAAAACATATTGCGTAAACTCGTTTAGTCCCAATTTAAAAAATCATCATACAGCAATTCAGGAAAGAAAATATCACAAGCATTGTATTTGGCCTTTTTTTGGTTAACGGACTTGATTTGGCGGACGTAAATGTAAAGAGAGTTACGTAGTCCAATAAAGATTTTCACAGTTAACTTAAAAGTTAAATCGTTAACGGAAAGGTTAACTTTATTCATTTACAATTAAAGGATTAAATTTAGTGCTCAAACTATGTGGTAGGCTCGGTTATTTTGCAAATATCAAGCTTTTAGTCACTGTCAATCTTCACATCAATGCAAAACCAGCATATATAAATTAAGAGAATTATTAATCAACATGAAAGGTCATTATAATTAATATGAAAAAAAAGGGTGCCAGTGAGACCAGTGGGAAGAATTGAGTCTAGAGCCCTGGCTTAGTTTATTCTTTCTTTCTATTCTTGAGCTTAGCAGGACATAAGTTGCCATACTAAGTGTGGGGCTTCGGCGACACGCCAGCTTAACCCAGCAGCTCAGCTTTTACTTTTTTACACAAATACCATTCCGTATAGGTGAAATGTCAGGAAGGTATGAATAAATAGATAACGCCCAAGCCTAGCACACAATATGCACTCTTGTATCTTTCACAAGCAAAAAATAAATAAATAAAGTAATACAAAAAATAAATAAATTGCGGTGATGACAGTAATGAGCTCAACACCGCGGTAGTGTTAGAGATAAGTGTTAGAGATAAGTGAGCAGCATGTGTGTCTATCTGTTAAAGTGGAGGGTTCTGGAGAAAGCAAGGTGATCACTTTTAGAATAACTGTTGAGGTTTTAAGCACTTCTTGATCATGCATTTATTTGATTGTGCTGAATGAACATTAACAACAAATCCACAAAAAGGAATACAAATTTAAATCAACAACAAAGCCTTGATATTTTTTCATTTGTGTGTGTGTGTGTGTGTGTGTGTTATGGAGCGCAGTTATGGTTTTGCCACCCCACTTTTTTTATTTAACGTATCAAGTAATAAAAAACATCACATTTTTGGACCACCCTTTGACTTGGTTCAGTCAAACCCATCGCTGATCCTTTGTCACAGCATGCATTAATCCACACAGGTGAGCAGCAAACAGAGTAGTCACTTTGGTAACGGCCGAAAAAACTCAAATACCGTCACACACACACACACATAATAGATAATAATATGAAGCCTTTAATCTTGTGTTTCTATAGTTATGTTTTTATGGACACCTAAGGAATTGTTAATATCTCAAATTTCTTAAAGGAAGTTTGGCGGCAGATCCCCCACCACTTATCTTTCCAAGTTTGCCCCATAAAAACATAACCAGACAAAGTTGAATTATCCTTTAGCATAGTGAGAAAACGTTTCATGCACTCAAACTCTTCTTTATCGCTGTCTGATCTGAATGGCAAGGTACCATCCTTGTTGCCAAGAAACATGGTGAATAGCTACCTTGCCTACTTTTTGATGGCGTATACCTGCGCTGCACCTCTGCACCAAGTGTCTGCACTATGCTCTATCCACTACCTCGCGATGAGTGAAGAAGAAATTTCTTATCATCTGATGGATGATATCATTGGGGATTTAAGCATCTGCGGAGACACCAGTCTCTTGTAAATGGCAACACTGGCACTGCAATCATACAAAATTCCACATACTGAAAATAGTAATTAATGATAACTGGATCGAGATAAATAACTACAGCATTTTGAAATCTTGCAATATTGAATACTACAATTGCCTTTGCCTGATTCCAATTGCCCATGCAAATAACACCACCCAAAATAAGTGCAACCCTGAACATACAAGCTATGTAAATATAAATTCAAAACAGGGACTATTAGGCACTCTGGCAATTTCCTTTTTAATAGCTTGTTTCAAAATCTAATTTGAGTCTTCTGTCTCATAAGCTACATAAGATACAAAGTTCCCTCATTTGTACGCGGACAAGGCAATTCATTAGGTGAAATTTCATGATGGCAACTTGGGAGAAAACAAACAGGGGTTTTGTATTTTCCTCGAATCTAATAGGATAAGTAATACTAGAGGTTTGGTGGGCAGCACAAAACAGTACTAAATGTTTTTCAGTGGTCTAGTGGCCGATACAAGTGGTCCTTTACCTGGGCTTTAAGAGAAAATTATAACAACTCGGAGTTGCCCTAAAAAGGAGACTCTTGTGAAAAAATTGTAGAAGAGTACACAGAAGCAAAATGGTGTGTGTGTAGGGGGCGTGGGGGGATGGGGGGCAGATGCCATTACGGTGACAGCAGGAGTTCAGTTGTTTAACTGGCATTCTTAAATAACCTTGGCGGCAGGATCTCAGGCATTTCTGGTGGGTTCAGGTAAAGCACAGAACATTACACTTTCAAATGGAGCATAGCTAGCTACCAAACTTTAACATATATGTGTGTGTGTGTGTGTGTGTGTGTGTGTGTGTGTGTGTGTGTGTGTGTGTGTGTGTGTGTGTGTGTGTGTGTGGTGGGCAGACAGTGAGCAAAAAGCTTCGCCGGCTAGGTTCACTTACCAATAACCTCCTGTAGCTCATAATCATCTTTGTTGATGGACCAGGTATGGGTCTTCAGGTCCTCCGACATGGCTGAAGGTTGTTGAGGCTGTGCTTCTCACTAAAACCGTGTTAAATCCAAAAACGGGCTGTAAAAATAATAAGTAATCGAACAAGATCAATAACGGCGGCAATTGTCCTTCTTGGCGAATCCTGGTGCACTCCTGTCATCCACGTTTGACACTATCCCAAAAGCCCGCCTACCGCAGCACTATAGAGAAAAGGTGGACATATACGGCGGACATTTTGAGTGTACCTACCTACCTATGCAACCTGGCTGCCGCTACTGTAGAGTCAATCAAACGATATACATTTTATCTGTGTCAAACGATTAAGTACTTAGTACTAGTACATATACCGAGTGACAGACAGTACTGTTAAAACGAAAAGTATCCATATATTATATAAAGTATTAATTCGTATTCTTTTATCAAGTCTACATGTAAAACCATATAGCTAAGTCCTGTTTTGTCTGATAAAAGTCTGCCACACTTTGCAAATTGTAGACGTCGGAAAAGAGGCATGTCACGCCAGAACGTTCAGGACGTTCCGGAGGTGTAACGTTTACTGTAGGCTATGTTTATTGAAAGCAAACAGCAGTGGACTAAATTTTGCTATCTTTATTATATGAGCGCACACAAAATATTAACGAGCGCAGGGACAGGAATCGAGAGCGTAAAACAGAAACTGAGGTGAAAAATAATGTTACACAATGCGTGTGAAGAGAACTGATATCCCCCAGTGGCAACAAATTTGGATCTAGGCCTATCTCTGCCTCATCAGACACTTTCATCCCCTGTAAGGTTTTATAGATGATTTGTAGCTGCTCCATTATCATTCCCTGATTGGTTAATATATTATGCAGGAGGGCTGAGAAGAAAATAAGCAAGATTAAATTAGAAATACAACTGATGAACAGGGTTTCTTGATGAATCAAGTTAAATTTAAGAACTTTTTAAGACCACTATGAATGAAATCGAGTTTTTTTGTACTTGTCTGGCTGGTCATGTAATTTATATTCCAAAGCAAAAAAAGCAACTTTTTCAGACGAATACACTGCATATCAACTACGTATTTCTTAACTCTTGTGACTGATTAAAAAAACAGTAGTACTATCGAGAAAGACATACCGCTTCGTATTCTATATGTTCGGCGGAAATGTTTAACAGCTAACTTTACATTTACTTTACGTTACATGGAGGATGAACGGATTCAGCAATGCAGATGCGCGAAGTTTTTCCTTATTGTGTTTTTTGTTTATTTGATATCATGCCTAGTCTATGTTGTTTCGGTTATAGGCCTAGGGTTTGTCTGTTCTAATGATCAAAAAGTATGTTTGTTAAAGAATGAAATAAAAAATGTAATATATATTTACACCAAAGCGACTTGTATATGTTTTTTTCCTTGCATCAACGCGTTTTTGTCTGAGTGTGACTTAGCCTATAATGATAGGTAAAACCAATTTTTCTATTTGGTTCTATCTTGAGGATAATGCTAATTTTAGCTTTACTAAGTAAACACTAGAAACAATTGTTGCTAGGCAACGGTGATGCAGCTTCGGTGGATCCTCAGACGGCGCCACGCTTCCCTCCGCTGGAGTACTTTCCGCTGGAGCAGTCTCGGGATGACACTACGCTTTACCTTCGACCGCGTGATTCCTATTGATGGTCAAATGGTCCACCCTGAATCAGCTATCACTTTCCCTAATTTTGCTATTGTTAGGGACAGATTATACCGAGTGAGTCGTGACACGCAAACAGGGGAGGAAGTAACGCAATTATTAATACCAAAGAGCCATCGGGAAACTATTTTTCGGGCGGCTCACTTTAACCCGATGGTGGGGCACATGGGGAGTGAAAAAACACTAAAGCGAATAATGGCTCGGTTTTACTGGCCGGGGATCTGGGCCGACGTACGCCGCTGGTGTGCGTCTTGCCCGGATTGCCAGCTAGTAAACCAACCGGCAGTTCCAAGTTGCGTCCACTGCCATTGGTAGAGGTTCCGTTCAACCGGTTAGGTATGGACCTCATCGGACCATTTGAGCGAAGTGCTCGTGGATATCGCTTTGTATTAGTGTTGGTGGACTATGCAACGTGAAATCCCGAAGCATTGCCGCTGCGCAGCATATCCGCTAAGAGTGTTGCGCAAGCGCTGTTTTTGGTCATCTCCCGAGTCGGAATTCCGAAATAAATTCTGACGGACCAGGGCACCCAGTTTATGTCACGTACACTACGCGAGCTGTATGGGTTGTTGGGGGTTTCAGCAGTAAGGACCAGCGTATACCACCCCCAAACTGATGGGTTAGTGGAAAGGCTGAATCGAACTCTGAAGGCAATGATCCGTAAGTTCGTGCACGAGGATAGTCGTAATTGGGATAAGTGGCTAGTTAGCAATTCGGGAGGTGCCCCAGGCCTCCACGAGGTTTTCCCCCTTTGAACTGCTGTTTGGCAGAACCCCGCGGGGCGTGCTGGACCTGATTAAAGAAAGCTGGGAGACAGTTCCAGTAATAATAAAAATGAAGTGCAATAAGTTGTGTAGCTACCTACGAGCAAAACTCCAGGCACTGGGGCGGTTATCACAGGCCACCAACTGCTGGAAAGTGGAAAATAAAATATAAGGAAGTTTTTCAACTCTGTTACACACACGTGACACGCCGCGCCCCAATACATGGCAATGGATGCTCACGAATAGTGTAAACGTTTAGTGTTCTAAGCATATAAAAATATGTATTTCCAGCGAATCTCTTAATTACACCAATATTGTGCTTGTGAAACAGTGTGTGCATTTAGAAGACGTAGCCTACTAAAGATAGCACTTCCAAAGATTAGTACTTTGCACATTTATTATTTAATTCTGTTGAATGTTTGAATTTGATCTCATTGAGCTATTTTTATTTACTGTTTTTATTTATTTCCTGTGGAAATTAGTCTTTTGAACCTCGCCTACCTCCTAGGCTTCTGTATCTTCTCCTGTCTTCTTCACAATGGCGTTACACATTGCTGAGGGTAAGTTGTGGGGAAAGTTTATTTTATTGTTTTCTTTAAAAATGTAACTGCTGAAGTTGTAATTTCTGTTGCATATTGTTTACTATTGATAATACTACGTTATTCGGCAGCTTAGTTTAGTTCTGAACAGTAATATCTACTTTATTTTCCCGTTCTGGCCGTCATGTGTTGCAGCGGGTCATGTGCGTGAGTAAAAGCGTTGTAGAGATGTCAGCATCTATTTCTTTGTGTAAATGCTGTCATTCTTGCATGTTTAGGGAGCAGAGGTGGAAAAGCAGACCAGAAGGCAATTAATGTGTTTTATTGTCTTCTGCAGGTATGTGTTTTGCTTTAAGTGTTTTATCTTCATTATTTATGTTTAATTATCCAATCTGTGCAAGTTTTAATTTGGCCACCAGATGTCATTGTTTGACCTACTGCATATAGTTTTTCAGGGTTTAAGACATTTGTTATTATAAATGTTTTATAAAATATGGTGGCTCTTGTTTAGTTAAAGAGTTAAATACACACTTTAATGCCAATAATACATTTGTATGTACTTGTGAAAGTGATTAAATCAGACAATGGCGTTACACATTGCTGAGGGGAGCAGAGGTGGAAGAGCAGACCAGAAGGCAATTAATGTGTTTTATTGTCTTCTGCAGAGCAAATAAATGCTGGAAAACAGTCCTGTTATTCGTCATTTGTCCATGCCCTATCGACGCAGCCGTTACATGCAGGGGCGGATTAAGGTGGTCAGGGGCCCTTAGGCTGCTCTTTGTGTGAGCCCCCCCCCCCCCCCCTTAATCATTGTGCTTTACTGGAAAAAAGTATCTAGTGCCATACATGGTGCACACCCAACTTTCGGTGAACTGGCATACACACACATTGAGACAGCCAACACTACAGTGTTTTCTTCACATTCCTTCAAGTGGTGGACCACAACAGTAAGAAAATTACCACCACACAACATAGGTAAAATGAAAAATTGAACATTACAAACAAGCATAAGGCCCAGTGCCTAGAATCAACCATTTAATTATGTTCAAGAAACACTTCTAATAATAATATAAAAATGTATTGTTCAAAGTAGACCTATATGTGTTTTATGTGCAGAAATCTTAATGTGTAAAGTAACTAGTAACTAAAGCTGTCAGATGAATGTAGTGGAATAAAAAGTAAAATATTTCTCTATGAAATGTAGCGAAGTGCGTTTGGGTGACTGGGGAAAAAAGTTGCAATCCTGCTCAGATCGGAAAAGAAAATATTCACTTTTTTGATGCGAGAAGTAGCTTGCTGCATGATCAAATTCAGCTGATGCGCATAGCAATGCACATAATGGGCATTCTTTAAATGCTCCCGCACCTTTTGCTGCACACCAGCCTTCTCTCCCCTCATCACACTGGCTCCATCGTAAGCTTGTGTAACGGTGTTAATGTCAATGTTTAATTAATCTAAATGGGGACAACGCCATCTGGTGGTAAGGCAGGGAGGTCAGTGCAATAACCCCAATTGCATTCTGGGAGTTTGCGCAGACGCGATTTCCTGCTTTGCTGGAAGGTAACATGACAGATGATCCAGCGAAATATAATTATTTGCTTACTAATAATTGTATTTGTACATTTCTTGTAGGCGTGCTAGTGTGCCGCTGAATGTAATGTTGTTCCTCATTTATTTGGAATTACAGGTAAATTGTATATTTGTTTAATAGATAAGCTGTTTTGTAATGTTGTTAGCATGTCATGTTGGATATCGCTACGTAACACATACTAATTATTAGGAAGCGATACTTTTTCAACATTTTATTGTACTTTTATTTGTGAACATTTGTTTGGTTCACTTTTGTATTAGTTAATAATTACTATACGATCACATTGTTTTAGTTTAATTATTTGTATATAAGGCAGACGCGATTTCCTGCTTTGCTGGCGTTCTAGTGTGCCGCTGAATGTAATGTTGTTCCTCATTTATTTGGAATTAAAGATGTGGATTCCTGTTACGATACACACTGTAATAAAAACACTTCTGATCATCACCAGTGATTCGACAGCATAATTCATAGACACATGAGATGGACAGGGTGGTCACACTTGCGCAATTAGTTTGACTTTCTCGTCGTCTGCAAAAAGACCGTTCATCTCTCCCAAAGCACACCGGCGATTGAGATTGAGTTTCATTCTGAGATGGGAAGAAACTCAAAAAAGCGTTCCTGCACTTTATTGTTGCTATCGATATACCTCAGTACAAGCACCAGCTGTGTCTGTGTAAAAACGTCCGTGGTCTCGTCAGCTTGGATGGCTACGAAGTTCGCCGACTTCACCTCCTCCACAATGTGTTCCCTCACG
>JAOEHI010004415.1:0-10050 GCA_025447815.1 Percopsis transmontana | reverse complement strand
CCCTGTGTCTACAGCTAAAACTGTTGAGGGCCTCTTTTGGGGACAATGAAAGAGGTAGCTGGAGAGAGAGAGAGAGAGAGAGAGAGAGAGAGAGAGAGAGAGAGAGAGAGAGAGAGAGAGACATAGAGAGGGAGAGAGAGATAGACGGATGAGGCTCATCTGGGGAGGTGATGGGTCATTTAGAGCCCGGGGACCCCCCTCATCAGCCATCAATGACATGTTCAATCAGGGCTCCTAATGTTACGCACGTAAAAACACACGCGCTGCTCTGCTGCTGCAAGGACAACCCCCGACACTAGCGCCAGGGAGTTTCATACACACAGCACTACAGGGGAACAATGCGCCATTTATGCTAGCAAAGCCAACATCGTAAAAAGAAACGCCTCAGGCCAGCTTCAGCTGTACAATCCAATTTTTCTCAACTAATATTAGACAGATAGAGGCAGTTGCCTTTCCAATATGACCCTGACACATGACACATAAAACACCCAATGTGCGCTGTGTGTACGGAACCAGATGGAAAACAGTGGCGCTCACGTTGAGGAGCGAGTGAGATGCTTGAGGGCCCCCGGGCATCGAGGTCTGCCACATAAACACGACGTCTCGGTCATTAAAAGCCTCTGGGGAGTGTGTCAGTGCGAGGTCCTGGGTGACGGCCCACTGCGGTTCTCCTAATGATGGTAAGGCCCGCCGTCGCAGGTTGCGAGGGGGCGAGACAGCGGGGTTAACCTGCCCCCCGACCGGCCGCAATTAGCGAGAGAGAGAGAGAGAGAGAGAGAGAGAGAGAGAGAGAGAGAGAGAGAGAGAGAGAGAGAGAGAGCGCGCAGGGCCCGGTGCTGGTTAAGACGCTTCGTAGCCTAAAGACGCACACAGCTGGCACTGAGTGGAAGGCTTCTGCTAACAGCGTTGCGTTGCTAATGACAGAGGGGTCAAAAGCTGTACGGGTGTGTATGTGCCTGTATGCGCACGTGTTTTTACGAGGGTGGTTACGGTCTGTGGGCCCTGACAGCATTTTCATATGTCGAGAGGTTTTGGTTTAGTGATCAAGAGTAGGCGAGGAAACAGAGGGGTCGTCACGGGCCTGAGCGCTGAGCTTATAAACATCAGGTGCTCCTTTCAACTCCCTGGTGCTCCAGAGGTTTGGACCTGAACATTAAAAGGAGATGGGACTTTGTTGTAATGTTGCTGAAGAGACTTGTGAGCAGTTCGCTTATTGTGAAGAAACCTATGGCTGTAGTAGGCCACTAGGTGGCGGGGTCACTTTGAACACACACACACACACACACATACACACACACATACACACACACACAAAATACAGTAGTAGTGGGCGTAATGTACTTTGTTCATAATTTATATAATTTATGTGATTAATGCAAAACAACAATTACTGCATTGTATTTGATTATTGGTTTACCCTGACAGCTCAAATGTGTCATATTTTCTCTATGAAATAAGGTCAGGTATAGGAAACAAGTCAAAAAGCATGTATTGGTAGATACAGGTCTGTTTTTTGAATCTTTGTTATGTAGTATGTTGTGAAATATCTATTATGTAATTTTTTTTTTTTTAATTCTTCATCGAGCCGTTTTTGTGTGCAGTATTTATTTTTTTCCCCTTTTAAAATTCTCTATCTTACAATGATGTTTAATTTGTATCGCTGCTTGGTGAGAAAGCAGTTGTGTGATGCAGATAGGAGGCTGCCACTTGAGATAAGGTCTATATAAACACTTCAGTGAGGGAACTAAATGTCAGGAGCCTTATGACGACTATTGCG
Source organism: Percopsis transmontana (assembly GCA_025447815.1). Classification (NCBI taxonomy): domain Eukaryota; kingdom Metazoa; phylum Chordata; class Actinopteri; order Percopsiformes; family Percopsidae; genus Percopsis; species Percopsis transmontana. The sequence goes on along the minus strand of JAOEHI010004415.1, from coordinate 8,273 downwards.
GTGAGCAATAATGTTAAAAATGCCATCCCACAGATATGCATTTGGACTATGCTTAGCTTTCTGTGCTAGTAGCATTGGTTAGTCATCTAAGGATGTTGTGTCTTTAGACATTATCACCCGAACATTCAGCAAAGTGTCTTTGTCCCCGGCTCTGAGTAGTGGCTAAAAACAGTCCACATTTTCATTTTGGTTGTGTATGAAAACAGTGACAATGAATAACAGATAAAGGTCACACACACAGCTAGTGTGTGTGACGGTGTGCGCTGCGTGTGTGGCTGATGTGTGCCTGCACGGGGAGAGTGTGAGAGCATGTGTGCACACGGCTGTGTAAAGCCTGGGCGTATCTGTGTGTGATCACAGTTTTAGCTTGCTGAATAATTCAGCTGCCCCCCTGCCTGCCCCGTGCTAACGCTAACACTAACGGAGGGGAGCCATTAAAGATCCATGAGGAGGTCATTACAAGCCCCTGCGACCCCCCCCCCCCCACCCCTTCCCTGAGGCGACTCCCTCTCCAAACACCGGGGCCCAACGCCTCGACATGAGCTCACCCTCCCTGCAGAAGCTGCCAGTGGGGTCGGAGGGGGTCACAGGTTAGGAAAGCAAAGGCGTGACCCGCGGCGGTAATGCACTTCTAACACTTTCAAACACTTTGGAGAGAGTTAAACAGAAGGAGCTCTGAAGAGGACCACACAGGGGCCCGCTGCGTGCTACTTTTCTGTTCTTCTTTCTCTCCCCCCCTCTCCGTCTCCTTCTCCCTCTCTCTCTCTCTCTCTCTCTCTCTCTCTGTGTGTTTGTTAGTGTGGTGATGAAGTGGTTTCTTCCTTTGCATTTGTTGCTTAATTTCCGACACTATCACTTTCTGTTGAGGTCAGAGGTAAACTAATATGCATGTTGTAGACTGCTGTCAGGATACAGTACAGTTCAGTAGTTACTATGTTATGGATTAGAGTAGGCTGCATCTGGCCTAATCTCCCAGGAATGCAATACTGCACGTGGTGAAAACGGTTTTATTAAATCTAATAAATACTTTTAAACGTGTAAAGTTGATATATTGTTATGTTGGTATCATCTTGGCCAGTGTATGGTGTTGGTCAAAACCTATGAAATACTTCTTTAAGTGGGGTCATGATTGAGAACCACTGCAACACACCACTCAAAATCCATATACATGTTTGCTGTCCATCCACTAAGTGCTGTGTGTTTACAGTGGGCTCCACTGTAAAGCAGACCTATGCGGAGCATGATAAGCATCATTTCACATGTCTATTCCTCCTCCTCTGCCCCTCGGACACCCCCCGGGGACCCGCCGAGTGTTACCGTGTCATGTGAAACCATCTCAGTACATCGAGGGCATCTAACACACTGCCAGTCAGCAATTAGCTCACATTGGAGGTCCCCCCTGGCTAGCTAATCTAATCAAGCGGGGCTATCACTGGCTGGATTGTCTCTGGCCAGCAGCGCTCAGCCCCATACTGTAAGGCCTTTCTACGTCTGAAACACATCCACAACAGATTCAATTTACCTCAGCTCTAATCAGGTTGGCCTGAAAAGTGGACTTTTCTATAGATCTAGAGGCGATACTGTACAGCCACTCTACAATCTTTACTGTGTGAAAGTTTGGGGTGGACTGTAAGAGTAAACACACAGTAAAATATAAATATACTGTATAGTCTGTAGTAAGATTTCAGCCTTAACTTAGTTAGCAGTATAGTCTGACATCTGTAGTTTGTACATACTTCATACTTCAATATAAAAAGTCCATACTAATGTTTTACTACATGGTTTTAGTAAAGTTCAGTGTTCAAAGTTCAGTCAATTAATCCCTGTTCATAAAAAAAAAGTTTAAATTTCAGTTTAATTTGAAGCAAATGCTTGCTGACAAGCTAATATCTCCTAATTACTTCCCCATCTCCTCAAAAGTTTTAATGGCATGTGTTATGTAGCGTAAAAGCCTTCTTATTGGGGTCAAGATTGTAACATTTCTAAGCGAGGGCTGGGGTCACAGGGTCAGCAAGCCACCAGAGTGTCAACCGTAACGTGACGCTGAATTGATGCTCCTTTTACCACCAGGATGTGGAGGTGTGTGAGTGTTGGGGGCAGCCGTGTGTGGAGTGTGTGGTCAGTTGGCTGGTCAGTGGTGGGTCTAGAGTGTTCTGGGTCCAGCCACCACGGGGCTTTCAGGCAGCAGTGGCAGCCCCGAGCACTGATAGATAGTGGGCATTATTAGCGGGCATTTGTTAAGTGCCCTCTCTGCCTCTGGTCAGGAACACTTAACATGTCCTGTGGTCACTAAATGCTGCCGGACTGCCGGTAGTAAGGTAAAATATTCATTGTTGCGGAGTGGTGGTTTTCCTCTACACCGACCCTAAAAGCATGCCTTGGTTTTGTGTTTTTAACCAGGGCCCTAAAACCAGGCCACACATGGATGGCCTTTTACTGGACCATGTAATGGACCTAGGCAGCCCCTGCTAACCTTACAAACATACAGTATACTGCAGCTGTGGATGATACCAAATATATACATTCAATATATAAAAAAGGAGGTCCTTGTCGGTTCTACAATTACCCACAGGCGGCTATTACGCAAGTGTGTTTTTTTCCTGGTACTTCCACATGTAAGCACTTGGTCGCTTGACCCAATATGTGGTCAAATGTGGAAAAGTGATCTTCATGGCCTATTCTTAATCATTTGGAAAAGTCACGGAAAGGCAAAACCATTACATTTACAAACTCTGCCAAACTGATGAGAGCTTGAGCCGTTCGTTTGTCAGTTTGCCAGGGTGAGCACAAATGTTTTTGCACACCTGCGTGGAATGTTCAAACTGTATTAGTTGCTTTATGAACAGGTGTACTTTTTGAGGGGAATTTCTTCAACTGGCAAAAGTCCATGGAAAAGCATTGCGCCTATTTCAGGTCAACCACCTTTGGCTGTGCCCTGTTTAGTATTTGACTCATCTGTGGGAGGCATTCATTTAGGAGACATTGCAGCCACTAAGCAGCCACAGCAAGGGACTTCCCAGAAGACCCCAGTGGTCTGTCCCTATCTCAGCAAACCACATGGCATTTACAAGTGCAACACAGTTTGAGTCTTTCATCTACAACACAGTGAAAGACTTAAAGTCAAATGTAGTGAATTGCATTATTACTAAATTTCTGTTCTAGGCCTTTTTGACTACTGTCTGCTGCCTGCATTGTTGGGTGTCACAGATCAGTGGAGTAGTGGCGAGACCTCCATTTTGTTTGGTTTTTATGGGGTCGACAGAGAGCTCCCACCTGTGGCGTGCCTGGTATTTAGCAGCCAATAAACTCTCTCTGTCTCTCTCCCTCTCTCTCTCTCCGTTTGTCTCTCTGCACGCAAACACCAATCCACCCACACACACACCACTTATGGCACAGCTAGTATCAAGAACTTGTCTGTACGTGACCTCTTTCAGGACTCCAGTTCCAAAATGGCTGCTCTCTACACCTCTGCGTGGTGTGTAGCTGAGCGCCACAGAACCAAAAGCGACGCTAGAAGGGGTTTCTCCCAGCAGACTTCTAGGAAAAGAATGTCTCTATGGCTGTCAAGCAAGGCCGAGGCCTCGGGGTCCGCTGAGCCGGAGCGCAAGCCAGAGAGCTCTTGACGCCGCTCGGCGGTCACACTGGTCATAAATGGAGGCTTGGGGCCACGCAGAAGCCAGGCTGTGGGGGAGATTCCCACCCACAGCAAATACATCTCTTGCTACTTAAAGGCCAGGCCGTACTGTGTGTTCTCACGATATGTGTGTGAACACTGCATGTCAAAATAAAGCCACACGTCCATTGTAAACGTAGGGGTATAATACCTATAGAGTTTAAACATCTGTTTCACATCACAGTTTAAACATGGGACGTGTGACAATCCCAACATAGCGGCATATTGGTGTGGTGTGTTGGAAGCAGTGTTGGAGGATGTAAGGGTATTAAGGTATAGGGTTAGCAGCTTCAGCAATTGTCTTTGCAGGATGCATGCAGCATATAAACACAGACTGAAAGCAGAATCCGCAAGAGGAAAAAAGGGGGAACACAGCTAAGGATGAAATTCCATCTGTGATTTAACGTACTCCTTCGCTGAGAAACCCAGCACGAGCCAGACGACCGCTATGAGTGTGCATTTACTTTGAGTGTACATGCCAAATATTTCGATCAATTGTCATTAGCCACCTCCCGCCCCTCCGGTCGGAAAACAGAGAGCAGACCATTAAAGCCTCAGTTAGGGATCGACTGTGTCATAACACACACAAGACCGTCCCACACTGATTCTACTGAAACCACCGAAGGAGGTCTGACTCTTTTTTTCTGACTACAGAATGTTCCAGTAAACTTCTATTCCACTTGTGACTTTCTGTGGTGCAGTAAATGTCCCACAGGAGCTGGCCTCCTAGGGAGAGCAGTTTCCAAGTTAAAGTCGGAGTGATGTCGCTGTGGTTTGTTGAGGCCAGGTGAGACCTACGCCACTGTTTCCACGGTAGCAGGCGGACGTCGTGACAGCAGGCTGGTGGTTAACCTGTCTCTCGCAGGGAAGGGGGGTGGGCGTATTTAGGGTTCCAGGCAAACGTCAGATAATGCGTGACTTCTCCTCTTTGTTTGTGTGTGTGTGTGTGTGTGTGTGTGTGTGTGTGTGTGTGTGTGTGTGTAGGACAGAAAATGTGTTTTGAGAGGGAGAGAGAGATACATCCCAATTCTGGAGCAATATAATAATAATAATAATAATAATAATAATAATAATAATAGTACTATAACAAGATATTCTAGTCAAAAACAAAGTGAGGAAATCAATGTAATGAATTAAATAGCATCAATAAAACAAATGCATAAATAGATTAAATGATAAGAGAACACCAAGTGTTTTAAATAAGAACCCAACACATTAAAAACATAGATAAACCAAGATTTTTGCAAAAGAGATATCTTTACCTAGAGTAAAGACGACAGTTCCCCTGTAAGTTTAAAAGATACGTATTCAGTTTTTATTGTAACTGAATTACATGTACCTTATGTTAAAAAAAACATTCCTGCTCATTCCATGTCAACTTTTTGACAGTTTTGATTGGCTGATGTTCCAGCCCAAGATGGCCGGTATCAGCTCTAATTTCAGACTTTTTGTTAACATTTTGTAAATATATCCATTTACATGGATACTTGGTGTATGGAAAATACATTGCCCTCAGACTTTGTTGTTTCAAAAGCTTTCCTGACCACCTCGAAGGTGGATCACCAATTTGGACACAATACCTCCTGTCTGATTCCAATTCCTGTTCTCATGTCTGCAGCTGTCCCACCGAAGGTGACAACGCAGCAGGTGACACGCATGCTATTAGCCCAGACAACGGCGACACGTTGGCTTAGCACAAGTCCTGGTCTTCTCATGAAACCTCAGTCATGGTCATTGAAAAAATCAATGACTTCCTCAGCAGGCAGGCTCACTTCCGCCTTTCTGTGCATGGGGACCTGCCGTTGCCATGGTTCCCGGGCGGCGTTTGCGTGCGAGTGAGATAGACAGCCATCTGAGGTTGTACACATACACAACAGGAAGATGTCAGTGGCCCTACCCAACCGTTTCTCACTTCTGCCTTCTCGTTTTGGGGAAGGCAGGGTAGACACAGACATCCCCCCCGCACATACAACATTGATGCTGAAACAGCCGGTGTGATGCGATGTGATGATTCACGTTCATGAGAACTGGACCAAACAGAAAGTAAAAAAAAATCTGTCTCAATAATTTGTATGCAATACAGGATCTTCACCAATGCAATTTCACATGAGTATGTTGCTGACATACTGGTCTTATTCTGACTTGAATACAAAAACAATTTCACTCCTCACTCCAGATAATCTAAAAACTAGTCTATTGTCAAAAGTGTAATGCAAGGATACTGCGATTGTCTGTACATTAACATGTGCATCATCAAAATATTTGCACTAGCAGCTTGGCTATGTGTATGCACACATGTGCACGCATATGAGAGTGTACACACACTGAGCTTGTCACAAGGCCAGGCCTGACAAGGGTTTGAATGCAGGTTTGCCTTCCTCATTAGCATAATGGAACATCTAGCAAACGAGAAGTCATCACAACCACATGTTCTCATGAGGTGAATAATATCTTCCTTTCATCTAAAGGTTGACCGTTGGTTTTCTGATGATGCTTGTGTAAACAATGTGTCGCAGTGCTATATCTGCCTTAATCACAGTTTAAAAGGCTGCCTGCAGTGGACGTGTGGGGTATGCGGAAACTTAATTTTCTGACAAAGTAAAACTGTGTTTAATTTCAGTGTCTTTCTAGAGCTTCCCTCCAGGTTGCTTGTACGTTCCTCGCTTGCGTTATAGTGCGCTCAGAAGCTCAGAAGTCTTTGCCCCAGCTACTTTGAAAACCACACCTTTTGAAGTTTAAAAAAAAGCAACACTGTTAGACTGCTAGACACCGCTAGAAACCAATCAGAGCTAGAGACCCTTACACACCCACTGTAGATGTGTTTCCAAATGTGCTAGGCAGATTATTTGGGGTCCTGGAGGCACTATAACATGATCAAGCAGTCAGGTGCAGTAATGATGTATCTGGGAGTTTTCCCTTGATAACTGATTGAAGGATAAGGTCTAGGGTGTTGTTTATTTCTATGTGAAATGCGGACCTGTGCAGCTGTTTGAGACTGTATTTTTATTACAGGCTACAGTTTATAAATAAACATGACCTGACTTGAATCTGTTTCTTAAGAGGAAGAATATTGCAGCAATATTAAAGTGCTAAGCAGCTTTAAGGATGACTTTTAGTGCTTAGCTGCTGTGGGAAAATGCACTGTGCATCTGTTGCATTCTCAAGAGGAGAGTGTCGTCAAAGCCACAGAGAGGCAAACTATATTGTCATACCGGAATCCGTCTGCGGTCTGAGCTGTGCCAAGGCAAGAAATTCTCATGCCAGTCTGTCTATTATTTTCCTAAACGACTTAAGCAGAATGGCCTGCCCATTACACATGGGTCACCCCAACAAACAATACAACTCAGTTCATGAATGATGAACCCAAGCCACCAAAAACATTAGCCTTTATAAAGATGCATAAATAATAAATCATTATTTTGATTTGGAAATAAATGCTTAACTAAAATCAATCCTCAGCTGTGTATAATCTGGTTAAAGACTACGCTAATACTTCATCTGATGCACAGCCAGTGAGGACAACAACTTGTTGTTACTGTGAATCATATTTGGAGATAACTTACTGGAATATCAGTGTGTGTGTATGTGAGTGTGTGCAAGAAATAACCAATCAGCCCCCCAAAGATGTCTCGTCTCTCTCCCGTTCGGTCCTGCAACCTGTGACGTTTCAATGTTTGAAATGTGAAAGTTCAAAATGTGTGTTTGTTGCAATAGTCAATAGGACAGCATTTTGTATGACTAGACAATGTTGTAAAAGTAAATGTTTACATGGTTTCACCAGAGTTAAGGATCCTAAATGAGTAATGTTGCAGCAAATCCCCTGCCCTTGGCATCACATTTTGTTATGGAATCCTGAAGGAGATAATTGTTGTGCGCAGAGCCGAATAAATGTCATAATCTGCTGTACAATAGTGCTTACTATTGAGTGTTTACTAAACACTTTACTAGTCCCTCCCCCTATCAACTCATACTACGTCACAGCCACTAGATAAACATTCTCGCCTAGCAACCGACAACGGCAGATACACGTGCAGGAGTTATCCGATGTAAGAGCCAGAAGAGGCAGAAGATGAGGAATTACCTGGAATTGATGAGCCAGAAAATCCACGTACAATGCTAATTGTGTCACAATGGTTAGTTAAGAGTACGCATTAACGTATTTCCCTTTAGATTTAGGCAACTCGTCTGTCATCCATATATTGTATACCTCAGAGATTACAACAAGGCTATACTTCACTGTGTACACTGTACACCATTTCTTGATGTATCAAATTAGATACACAATTAACATAAATACTGTAAGTACAATTTGAATATTAAATTCATAAGATCATTTAGATTGTCACCGTATTAATTATAAACCTCACGTTTTACAATAGGTGCTCCTGCGGAAATTGTGAATCCATGCGACAGAGGCAGAAAATGTGTGTATAATATATTGTAAACTATATAATAGCCCTTTTTACACAGTGATTTCAAGGTGGGAATATTGCGCCTTCATTCCGCTTCGCTGTTCTGTGTAAGTGTAATAACGGTGTGTAGAGAGCGAGAGTAAGCGCGAGCCCGAGGAACACAGACAGGCGGGATTGCCGGTGAAAAC
>JAOEHI010004414.1:0-37778 GCA_025447815.1 Percopsis transmontana | reverse complement strand
TGTACTATTGCTAAACAGCTTTATTGATTAATATTTGCTAAATATATGCAAGCATAATATTCAGAATTTCTAACAGTACACACACCACCTTTCTGCTCCCTCCATGGGAGTCGCTGTTAATCATGAAGCTACTCCATGCTTACCGCTTCAACTACACTCTCCTCCTGCTCACTGTTCCTCGGCCCTGTCATGCTTACTCTCTCCCTCTTCAGCTTCCCTGTCACACGTCTGCTCCTCTGGATGCCATGGCCAGCTACTTCTCCTCCTTCAAGTTCTACCTATCGCTGCACAATGTCGGCTGCAGTAGATACTGATGCTACTGCAGCCTCTTTGCTGCAGTAGCATCAATATCTATCTACATGTCTGTTATTTTTGCACATTTTGTTGCACACGCGCCCCCTGAATCATATGGAATCTGACACAAGTAACGGAGAGGAGGGGGGGGTTGTAAGTGATTGGGCCTGCCCAGTGGCAGTATATAAAATGAACCTATGGGCCGGTCATTGGCCAATTTTTTAATTTTTTTTTATTAATTAATAAAACATTGTGTCGGCTGAGTAGGAAAATGCCCGGTATGCCAGATTACTGCTGACCCTGTTGTCTAATATACAGTGTTAGACTTGAGTAATTTGTGTTGCTTTCATTGTCTTGACCTTGACACAGCAGACAAAGGGAGACAAGCCACCATGGTGTCTTAACAAGTGCAACGAGTACTGACCACAACTCATTTGCATGTTTAAACAAGAGGACATGCGTGTATACTGGTGGAAACTGGCCAATTCAACTAAACTAACTAACTAAATATGTTCAATTATCTAAAAATAATAACAATTGAAGGAAACAGGAATTAAGACAAGCTATTGGCTAATGCTTTTATCTTGTATTTGCAGCTGTAAGTGGTAAATATTCACTTGGTAATGTTAATACACAAACATGAAACTGCTTCTTTGGATACAATATGCTCTGTGAATGCAATTAATGCAAACAAAGCAATAGTATTCCAGTCTGCGATTGCAGTGATCTTTTATTTAACTAAAGAAAGTAACTGTAATTTTGCAAAAACAGATGTAGACATATTAACTGATTAACAGAGAGATTACCGTAAATATATAACGATAAATATACGGTCGTTTTCAGAAGGTACTGTACTGTAGGTTACACTACTGTATGTTCGAATATTGTAAAGAGAGAGAGAATTAAAAAAGGTTTTTAAATCTATAGTCCACCCGATTCGTCCCAAACTTCCAAACCATCCACGAGACTCCGCTACTACACGTAGAGTCTGAGCTGTCTGAACTCTCTGCTATGGCACCGCAGACATTCCAGATTGCTACATCTGTAATCATGATACATGTGCACTTCTGTTTCAGCGCACGTATGGAGGAGATGCAGCAGCGACACATGGATGACTTCAGAGTACAGCGTCCCACACACCCTCAACCAGGTACGCCACACGCACAAGCAAAATAAGACGTACAAAATGGCTTGTCTTGTATCTAATTTCTCTCTCTCTCTCTCTCTCGCTCTCTCTCTCTCTCGCTCTCTCTCTCTTTCTCTCTCTCTCTTTCTCTCTCTCTCTTTCTCTCTCTCTCTCTCTTTCTCTCTCTCTCTTTCTCTCTTTCTCTCTCTCTCTCTCTCTCTCAGTTGGGTTCCCCAACGCGGCTTTCAACACGGCACCGCCCTCCTCGTCATTCCGCAACCAGGGTCTGCCAGCAGTCGGCGGGGGTGCGGGGGGAGTTGAGGAACTGCCAGACTACCGCTGTCCCAAGTGTCAGTACCAGGCCCCAGATATGGACACCCTGCAGATACATGTCATGGACTGCATAAAGTAGTGAAACTCAAGAACAATCAGTATGACAGTCGTGCGGGACTCTCAGATTTACCATCATCCACACACACACACACACACACACACACACAGTTTCCCCTGCACAGATTTTAAAATGGCTCACCATTCAGAGGGAGGTGTAAATTGGATAGCAAAATGAGCGATTTGTCAACTTGTGTCGTTGTCTTGAAAGTGTTCCGTGTATTAAAAGGGATAGGTTCAATTTTCTTTTATTCAACACAGAAAAAAGTGTTGTTTCCCATCATCTATAATGGTGCATAGCAAAACCTCACTGACTTTTCTGACACTTAGTTCAGTTCAACCATTTAATCAAATGGTTCAGGGGACCTACCACAGCACGCCTGAAAATGAGTCACACTCTGATTGGTTTAGCACCTTGGCGTAAACTGACCAACTATTTCCAGAATGTAAATATTGTAAAATGCTGATCACTGAAATAAGTAATACTAAAATAGCATATTTAGTAATAATTTAAATAATACGCCTTCAAGCATGTAAACTGTGATTTTATATAGAAAGAAAGAAAACACATTTGGAAAAATGGAAATGTGACTTGCTATTGCACATGTGCGAAACTATACATGTATTTGTGTAACACGATTATTACTTATCTCAGTCATACACTCAAAATACCCAATAAGGGTATTTTGTATAAACAAACAGAATATGCTGATTACAAGACCTACACCTATATAATAGCGGAATATGAGTGATCATATTCTAGCATATGATAAGCATGGTTTGTATTTATAACATTTTCCACTCCAAAAAAAATATATAGGCCTGTATAATAAATACATACTTTATTGTATCAACTATGTCTTCATAGTATATTTTACACTGACTACAAAAGACAAGAAGTGCAGGCTTATTTGACACTTTAAATGCATTTTATTATCGTGAAAAATAATACTACTAACCTTCAAATTTTCTGGTGTGCTATGGTAGCCCCCCGCCCAAGCCATTTCGGTAGGCTGAGAAGAATTGGTACACACTTCGACTTAGATGTAACTATTGAGTAAAACCTGATAGAAAATGCAGGGTTTCACGTTTACAGCATTTAGCAGATGCTAAAAAAGAGAAGCATCAGTGGTAAAGCATCTTAATAATAAAGCAATCAGTGATATTGTGCTAAGAACCATATCACCACCATAAATGATGACAAACTATGTTTTAACTATCTTTATTAAAGCAGAATTATGGAATTTGGTTTATATACTGTAGAGAAGAGATGGTGAACATACACAGTATTTAAAAAAATACATAAATTAGGTATTCTGTTTTTCTTTCTTCCAAGGCAATTCAGACAGACACTCTTCAACACGGCCATGTGCAAACAAGACAAATTAATGTGAATATTTTAGCGGGTTTTATGTATCAAAGGTAGAGGGCGGGTAGTATTACTTGTCCACATTATCTCAAAACACTGGCGTATTTTATATATTAGACTGGTAGCCATTCTCTGTGTTCCGTACCTGTGTGTAACTGTCTCACAGCTTTACTCCCCTATCCTAGACTCGACCTTACATCAGAATGTAAGCACATTGAGGTTTAATCACAATTTGTGTGCAACTATGGAATATCATTTAAATTGCTGAATTATTGGAAATGTACCTAATAATAAATATAAATTAATTTATGGGAGTGTTGTTTTTTGAGTGCAATTAATTTTTAGGGGGCAATGTTGTCAAATGAAGGAAACGGGATGAGGCAGGCTGGGGATGGGGATTTATGGGAGATACAGTACCTGTTTAAACTACAAACTCCGCCCAGCTGCTAGCGGTGCCGTAATATGCACCCCTGCCGTGAAATACACCCCCCCCTCGAACATTTGTCACTCGGATCGAAAAGTGATGCAATTCAACTTAATATCGTAATCAAACGAAGGTATGGGGGGACTATTTGACATTTTAATTTCCCGTGAATGGAAAAGAAAAGAAGAACATCGGTTATTTACACTTTAAGAGTGTAAATAACTAATCTTCCCAACACAAAATCAAGTAATTCATAGCGGATAATAAGGAACACAAACCAATACAATACACCCCAACTATAGTGTCATATGCATGGAACTCACACATACTAGCCCCAGATGTATGCTGTGAAAAGCATGTGATTTTCACGGCAAGGCTGGTTGTGTTCCACTTTCCCTGATATGCACCCCTGATTACTAAACTACGAGGGGGTACATTTCACGGCACAACACCGGTCGGAGACTACAGGACTACACGAACACACAATGAAGAGAAGATACCATCTTTCATGATCATGTGGGGGAGCACGTTTTGACATTTTCAGTGTAACTAAAATTAAAATGTTGCACATTATGTCGCGACGTATAGTGCTTACGATGTCGTAGTTAAGAACAGATTAGTTTCAGTGGTGACAACTTGTTGGCTGGCGATGCATGATGTCACTTTACAACTGTTCTTGCCCCTTGTTTCTGCGCTCCATGGTTTCATCCTGCCGACCAAGGCGAGTGCTACTCAGTTCACATAGTCGTTTCAGTTAACAATCTTACACAGTGTACTGTATAGATAGGCATGTCGGGCTCAACTCCCCTTACCCCGCCGACCGAGGCTGTGGGGACAGAGGGGTGTATTCTCCCCGGATACAAGACTTTCAAGCCGGAGGACCACGGCCTGGAGCGCGGGTTTCGCCTCACAGCCTTCTCTGACTTGAAGGGATGAGGCTGCAAGGTCCCACAGGAGGCTCTGCTCAAACTCCTGGCGGGACTGGAGCCCGACCGGCCTGCTGTCGTTGCGGGGGAGGCTGGGGACCACGAAGCCTCGGAATTCGACCAACAACCCCCCGGCCCTCGACTGGGTAAGACAGGGAATAGATTTACTAGACCAATAGCGACAGAGCTAGCTTTCAGGTTTTAAACACAAATATAAATGAAGGCTGAGAAAATTGCTAGCATCCAGTTAGCCATGCATGCTAAAGCTAACCCATATGGTACTTAACAGGTGTACCAGATCTTTTTTCTTTCTTTTTTCTTTTCTTTTTTTTTTTTTTTTACATTTATTGCACAGTTGTTGCTGGTTTTTAACTTAATTTAATGTAATGTAATGTAATGTAATTTAAAACTTAACCCGGTTGCAATTGTCTATAACTGGCATAACAAGCCAGCTTACAGAAAAAAACATACCTTACTAATGAACTGGGTTAATGTCACAAGAAGTTCTCTAACTTGGCCAAATCCATCGTATGATTCAGCAGGATCTTGATCTTAGGCTAAAGTTCATGCAGAGTTGAACTTTTCCCTCCATCAGTATCTTGTTATGAATGATTGTCTGTATTTGCATGACGTGTCAATACGTTTATATAATGGGGGAAGTCAGTGGAATTTTGGTACAACCACTGATAAATCACTTGTTATATGGACTTTGCTTTTGTGCATTTTAAAATGGAGAGGGATGTAATAGGAAGAGATTTGTGTGCTGTGTTGTTCTCAGGTATAGGCATGGACTCCTGCGTGACGCCTTTAAGGCATGGAGGCTTGTCATTGGTACAGACCACAGACTTCTTCTACCCTCTGGTAGAGGATCCCTACATGATGGTGAGTTATAAAATATGGGGCATGTTCTGTCTGAATTAGGTCTTCTGGGTAAAGTAGCATAATGTGTAAGATCTAGTGTCATTGTGTGGTTTCAACAGTATTTTAAGGCCTCGTGTTATTAGGCAAGGTCTTTCTGTATGTAGTGTAAATATGCCTAATACCTGAGTAAAATTAATATTGTGCCTCAAATCAACCGGAAATCCGCTTTCTCAAGATTTGTTTCTTGGTCACATATCGCCAAACCCCCACATTTTTTTGTCCCACCTTGTTTTAAAACACATGTGTGAATGCACTCTGGTGTGGGAGGGCTAGCTTTCACTGGTTTCAACAAACCAGCATAGCTGTTTGGTTTCAAACACTGACAGTGGCCCCACACTCATGCAGATGTGTTTCCAAACAAGATGGGTCAGAATTTGTTCTACTGGGGGCCCCATAATGTAATTAAAGCAGTATACCATTTTAAAGGAATACTTTGCCAAAAACAATAATTATTGTATCATTTCCTCACTACTGGCAGCATGGAATGCTGGAAGGGAAATATGTACACCCTCCCTTCACAGAGAATGTAGCTGTAACATTCTTATGGAGTTGATAGTGGACAGATGATACAAACTACGGCTTTATATGTAACAGCAACTTGTTTGTAGGTCTATAGTGTAGTCAAACAGTGCTATTGGCTTAAAGTAAATGTCAAAATTCTCCACCCAGTCAGTTCCGATCAGCTTAGATCATTATGATTCTGGTTAGTATATTTCAACATTACAAAATGGCCAGCAAACCATCTCTCTCTTTATGACTTAAACTCAAGGTCTTGCCTTAAAAGCCATTCCCTTAACAGAACAAGAGCTTGTTTTGTCATGATTAGTCATGCTTATCATGCATTTTCTCTGGAGAAGATGATAGGTGGGCTTTATCCTTTTCCTCTCCTCTCTTAGGGTAGGATAGCATGCGCTAACGTCCTCAGTGACCTTTACGCCATGGGCATCACAGAGTGTGACAACATGCTAATGCTGCTGAGCGTCAGCCAGAAGATGAACGAGAAGGTATTGCTGAGTTTTCTCCTTAATGATACCTTCTGATGGCAGGTTGACATAAGATTATTTGAACATGTCAAATATTCTGTTTTTAATGGAGCTTAACCAGTGTGCATATTGTGTCAGCTACACATATGTTTACCTGACTGTAGGTTCATTCAAAATGTAAAGCACTAACTATCAAATCACAAATGTACACTCCTCAATTTGTTTCTAGAATTGCACCTGTTGTTGAAAACAGCGTTAATAAACATTGTTGTTTTAGTTTGAAACTGAGCACATGCCCCTAAGTGCTGAGGGACTCTTGTCAGTCGTCCACACTTTCATGTGTAGTTGTGTTTCAACAGTGAGCTGTGGTTCTGGGGGAGCTATAACACAGTCAAGGAGTCTACCTTTTAAGCTTATGTTTTAACATGTTTGTTTTTTACAATTTTACAATTCATTAAGAGTGGCAACACTGACAGCCATTTTTCCTATCTGCATGCATGTGATCCAGGAACGTGAACGTGTTATGCCTCTGATGATGCGAGGCTTCCGTGACGCCGCGGAGGAAGGAGGGACATCAGTGACTGGTGGTCAGACAGTGGTCAACCCCTGGATCATTGTTGGGGGTGTGGCCTCGGTCGTCTGCCAGCCTAACGAATTTATTATGTGAGTGATTATGTGATGACTTCATGTACAGTATCTGTTATGACAATAAAAGTGTAATCATGCTAATTCGCTTTAAATCAAACGGAGGTCCTCTACTTTGGGTATTGTATGTGCAAGTAGTCTTTTGGTACCCGTTTCCCGGTCTTGATAAAAGTTTCCACTTCTGTGAACTGTTTTAGTTCAACCTCTATTGGGTTCTGTTGTTTCTTAAAAACATATTTATACAGTGTCAACAATGCTGAAGTGTTTTCTAGTAATGTGTTTTCCTTAAGAATACTTCATCCCGAACGTCAAAGTCTGGATTTAAATTTAGTTAAGGAAGCTGTAGACGATTTTAAAATAGTTCACTATCACTTTAAGTAAAACTGTTGACATTCACCTTTTAGTTTCCTAACCTTTTTAATATAATTTCATGCGATGATCGTCAGAATGAAATATTCCGCTTAGACAAAGTATTTTAATGAACCAAGTTTATCGGTTCTCTGACATCCATTGGTTTCCATTGAAACGCCAAAACTATTTTAACGCATGTATGGCGCTGGTGGGAGGGTTTTCTGATAAGGTGTTTCCTATTGTAATATGTTCAAGTACATAATTTTGTGCAGTGAAAAGCCTTTTCTATATAGTGTGTATGTGGGTGGGGGGGGTTCTAGGCCAGACGGAGCTGTACCAGGTGATGTCTTAGTTCTAACCAAGCCTCTGGGGACCCAGGTGGCTGTCAACGCCCACCAGTGGCTTGAGCAGGTCAGAACAAGTATACCATATGTATGAATTGTACTGTATCATCCTTATCTATTTATCCTCTAAACACACTGTTCATTCTCCATCTCTGTTCTGTCTCTTTCACCCCTCTTTCATCCCCAGCCGGAAAGGTGGAACAAGATCAAATTAGTGGTCACTAAAGAGGAAGTAATTGAGGCCTACCAGGAAGCCATGTTCTCCATGGCAACACTAAACCGCACAGGTAAATTAACCTTGACGGTTTGAATGTTGATATTAATTTAAAAAATATATCTAGGCAATCATCAGATGTCTGATGTTCTAGATAAAACATTAACTTTTTGAAGTGCAATTTAAATAGTTTAAAAAAAAAAATGACGTTGCATTTTGGCTGGTTTGTTAAGCATAAAACAAATGTTGTCCTTTTTTTATTTGAGAAAACATAGGATACATTGAACATCTCTTTTCTTTAGTGTAGTCTACCCAAGGTCTGGAACTGGTTGTTTCATTTTGGCCACCATGAGCTGGGAACTTAGTATTATCATGTTCCTTGGATTCACGTTTAAACACTATCGTGTTAAGGCTTTTATTCAAACTAGTTATTTTCAACTGAGGAATTTCATGCTAAATGGAGACTAATTCTGTTTAGAATTAAGAATTATGCACATATGTATGCTAGTCACTATACATACTGTACTCCTGCAAAAGCACTGTATTCCAAGGTATTTCTTTGCTGGGGACTGCAGTTGAAATTTAGCTTGTAGCTGAAACTGTTACAATATATTTGTTGTGAATTTGTTTTAGATCCCTCCACAAATAAGTAAACACTACATATGAAAATACCCTGCCCTAAATGGGTAGTTTTCATATATTTGTGAAAACCACAGTATCCCAAAAAATGTGGTTACCAAAAGAGAAGTTGTAGAAAAACGCAATTACAAATGAAATGTCTTCCTCAACCGCCTATTATTTAGCTTCAAGACTTCAAGTCTTTTTCTCCCATCATTCACACCAATATATTAGGCAAAATATACGCTGATTTCATTGTATGTGTGATGTGCCAATATCTGCCAATAATATCCAATATATGGTCTCTGCACATAATGATAACATATCTTACAAACTACCGCTCTACATTGAGCAGTTTATTATTCGTTCATCTATAAGATACGGTACATGACAAACATTTCCTACTTTGCAGCGGCAGGCCTCATGCACAGGTTTCAAGCCCATGCAGCGACAGATGTGACGGGCTTCGGCTTGTTGGGGCACGCAAACAACTTGGCGGCCCAACAAAAAAACGAGGTGTCCTTTGTCATTCACAACCTGCCAATCATCGCCAAGATGACCGCCATCAGCAAAGCCTGCGGAAACATATTCAACCTGCTTCAGGGCACATCATCAGAGACCTCTGGTAGGAGCACACAGTATTTGTCCATTTCTAGTAGTAACAGTTAGTAATTTCTGACCCATGAGTACAATTCATTTCTGCAATAGTGACGTATGATTGTCAGTGGTAATGATACCCACGCTTTTTTTTTTTTTTTTTCTGTTGAGGTGGGTGGGATTTTAGCTGTATAAATGGGTATTTTATTTATCTCTGTTGTATGTTACTAGGATAAACGTCCATGTCCATGTAATTATTCATTATTAATTGTCCAGACCTGTATGTCTTAACACTTTCCAGAGTTCAACTGCAAATTACAGTTGTAACAAAAATTTTATGGCTAGCTCTAATGCTTCAAATTGCTATTTCTTTCTATAATGACTGTATGCACATTAAATTGCCTTTGTTTTCTTTCTTCTGTCCCGTGTCCCTAAGGTGGCCTGTTGGTGTGTCTGCCCAGAGAGCAGGCAGCCAAGTTCTGTTCGGAGATGAAGAGTCAGAGCTCTGGCTTTGGGAGCCAGGGGGGTGTGGGCGGAGCCTGGATCATTGGGATTGTAGAGAAAGGGGACCGGCATGCTCGCATCATTGACAAGCCCCGCATCATCGAAGTCCTGCCCCGAGGAAGCCAAGCAGCAAGTCAGGACAACAGTTCCACCAGCCCCAATCTGTCCTAAAAACTGCTGCCTTTCTGGCACACACAGCCAAAGAAAGTGTATCCAGGCCAACATCATCATGTTTGTATATGTGGAAGAGGGACTGGGCTGCAACATTAACTTTGATAAAATGTACATTTACTTTTAAAATAAGTGAAGTGGGCACTGTGTTTGGATTCAGAATGTTCCCGTCTTACTTATTTTTAAAACTATGTCAATTCAGGGTAGTGTACTACCAACCCCCTAACATTTCTTTTTTTTTCTTGTTAATTATCAAACTCTGGCTGCAGTGGTATTTTCTGCACATTTAAAATGTCATTGCATAAAAATAAATCCACAAATTAGCTAATTGAATCAGCGATGGAAAATATAAATGGGAGTGTTCCAGACATATGTTTAATGAAATGGTTTGTCTTTATGTTGGTGGTGTATCAATCTGGGAGAAGGGTTCACCGATTTTTGGCACACAAATTTGCTTCCAAGTCTCAGAGAGAGGGTTGAGCAGCTTTCTCTGGGACAATGAGCAGTGCTACAATGCAATTTCGGTCCGCTGATTGGCTGTCATGCACGCATGCAAGTCCCCCCCTTCCATAGTTAATGATGCTCTGCCTGTTAAACCCAGCTGATGGGGTAGGTGGAGTGGATGTTGGATTTGGATGGGGGACTGGCCTTGTGTGCTGGAGTACTACAGCCTGTGTATGTTTACATTCTCCTGCTTTTCATGATCAATAAATCCACCATCAACTCATAGCTTTTGTCTATTTCTAACAGTCAATTGTTTTCCAAGTGTTCTTTTCTTTGTGCATTGCGGCAAAAATATGTCCAATAAACAAAATAATATACCTTACTTTTAACCTAACTAGTCAAAGATCAAAGGAAATGTTTTACCTTTAAATTACGTTTAGTGTTTGCATGTGTTTCCAGTTTTCTGATTGTGGAAAGCGGTTAAAACAGTTTACTTCAGGATCTTGCAGAAATATATTGAGCAACAAACACAAGTTGCAAAATGTTAATGCCAAAAGAATGCTTGAAGCCAGTGCAATTTCCAAAGAACTAGCACAAGGAATTGTTTTTCAGAATTACCCCATGCCCAGTGGCACTACAGTATTGAAGATCACGATTCTACTCGGAATGAAGGCACATTTCTCGGGGGTTTGTGACGTCTCTTATTTGATAGGAACTTTAGATGTCAGATCTAAACCTAAGTTTCTCAGATAACTGATATATTCTAAATAACCACACAATTTGTGTCTAAAGCAAGCTGACTAAATGTGGAGAATATATTTTAATACCAGTAGATGGCTCTATACAGCACCCAATTTTAATAAAAAATTTGAACAGAAGAAGAAATACGGAAGTAAGTACGGGTGTAATAAATAAACCTGAAACAAACGAGTCATCTACTCCTAAGCCAAGAAATATATGATCCCTTGGTTAACTAAGTTATATATCTGTGTGTGTTTCTAAATATCCTGTTGTGTGTACTCTTCTGTTAATTAGGCCTTGGTTGTTATTTCATGAGCAATCTACTATATATTCCAAGATATATAGCTTGCATATATACTCCAATCGATTGTACTTTTGTGATTCAACTGTGATCATCTTTTTTCTCAATAGCCACCATGCCTTATCTGGGGAATGAAGAGACGGTCAGGGATCTGAGGAGAGCCCTGTCCAACCCCAACGTCCAGGCTGACCATCTGCGTTATAGGAACACCATACTCAAGGTCATTAGGTATGTCACAACAGAGCCGATGTCATTTAATCCATTAGTAATATTACTTCCATGTAACATGGACTTTAATTGAAGTTTAAAATGTAGTCACTGTCCTGCATGCCTACAAATTATACAAACTAGAATCCGTAATCAATCTCTATAAAAGCAGTGTTTCCTGAGGGAAATATGTAGTTTATTATGAATAATATTGGAGCAAATTTAATGTTTTACCTTTAATCGCCATGAAATCTACTTTCAGCAAAATTTGACATGACATGTGAAGTCTGATTGGATGAGGTACAATCCCACATTATTGTGTTAGGGGTGTAAGGACCCACATCGCTCTGCCCCAGTAGTTGAAACCAGCTTTTCAAAAACATTGTTTTGAAATCCACACTAGTGGTGCTGAGTGGTTCGTACTCCTCTTAACTCCCCCCCCCCATGAGTGTAACTTGTTTAGAGAAAAAAATATTTCTATCTCCCTCTTCTTCTCTGTCATATTCTCTCCGTCATCTGTCTCTGTCTCTCTCTCTCTCTCTCTCTCTCTCTCTCTCTCTCTCTCTCTCTCTCTCTCTCTCAGGGCGATGTCACAAGGTGTGGATGTGTCAGGACTTTTCAGCGAAATGGTGAAGGCATGCGCCACAGTAGACGTTGTCCAGAAGAAACTGGTGTATGTGTTCCTGTGTTCCTATGCCAGCCTCAACCCGGAGCTCTCTCTGTTGGTCATTAACACACTCAGGAAAGACTGTCAGGATGCTAATCCCATGGTGCGCAGCCTGGCCTTAAGAAACATGACAAACATCAGGTAGGACTCAATAACTAACTAACAGGAATGTTAATCCCCAGTGGTTGCTAGTTCTGACTTTGGGTGGGAAGGTTTCTAAAACAAATCACATGTAAAATTCACAATCGAATATTAATGGATTGTACAGTCATTACAAACACTAAAATGTTAAATATGAATCCAGCATGTTGCTAATTCTTTCTAAGAGCCAAAAGTCATTTTCAAGAACATATTGATAGATTACCGAATTGCATAAAAAATAAGATTTAGAAATTGCGTATTTTTAGCCACAAGGTATGGAGGGCTTAGCCCTTTTAGACCATATGTAATGACAGGGTATGGACCCTTTTTACAGACATTTCATAGTAGGGTAAACATAGCTGTAACTAATACAATTATTAATGGGTAACTTGGTTTGCTGCGGTCATGGAAAGGCCCGGAAAAGTCAGGCTGCACCTGTGTGGGACAGAGGCTTTAAAGAGGCGGCACCATTGCTGATGCCATCATATGTTTTTATTTTCAAATTGTATTGTAAAAATGAGTTGTTTTTGCATCTCCCAGATTACCCAGTCTAATAGAGTACCTGGAGCAGCCGCTGACAGCAGGGCTGAAGGACAGAGCAGCATGTGTACGGCGAGTAGCTGTGCTGGGCTGGGCTAAACTTCACAACCTCCAGCCTAATGCTGACATGGGTGAATATAAAGGCTGAGGGATAGTTTCTTGTTTCTCAATGTTCTTCTAGGCTTTTCTCTCCTCTTTTGTTCTCATACATTAACACACAGTCACACTTAAAGCCTAGCCTCCACCAAGAAAATGTCAGCCGACACAGCATTTGGTGCGAAAAATCTTCTTGATGGATACTAGCGTCGCTGCTTACCAAGAGTTGTCTGCCGTCTTTTGTAGGCGTTACCGCCGATGTTGAATCTTCGGTTGTCAGTGAATGCCTAAGTTGCATCGATAGCCAATGAGCGCAGAATGAAAGTCGAGAGGGGGAGAAGGAAGCTTAGCGCATCAGAGCAGAAAAAAAGACACGCCATTCTGCAGTGCTCTGTATGTAATTGACAATGGCATTTTAGACCTAAGTAACTTTTTTAAAATTAAATAAACGATCGCTACAATCACAGACAGAAACTAACAGAATAACCTCTTAGATTTACAGATACTATAATTGATAGTACAGTTGCAGGAAATACACTGTCTGGTACACAAGAAGTGAACACCTTTCCACATGGCCAAAGATGCGCCTAAAGTGATTTGACACTACAACAGCAAAACAACTACTAAAAGGCCTGCTGAAACCTTTCAAAAACAGTGACATTGAGACCATACATTCCTTTTATTGAGAGAAAATGAGCAATGTAAAGTTTTATTGTTAACATACATACTATTAAATGCTTTATTGTGCATACATCTACAGCACATCCGCCTAGCCGATAATATGTAAATAATATAACTCTTGCAGACCCTGCTGTGGTGAATGAGCTGTACAGTCTGCTGCGAGACTCAGACCCTGTGGTGATGGTGAACTGTCTCCGTGCCCTTGAGGAAATCCTAAAGCAGGAAGGAGGAGTTGCCATTAACAAAGCCATCGCTCATCACCTCCTAAACAGGTGCTGTAATTGGAAGAGAGAAATATATCGTTTGTGTGTGCGTGCCTAGTTCTAGATGAGGGTATACAATCTTAAGAGATTCATTTTTTTATTTTTGGAACAAGATCATTATATTTATGTTCCCTTTGATTATGTTCCCCCCACCAGCATTAAATGCAAGGCTTCTGATGTTTTAGATTAGTTGTTATTAGTTACAGCTACAGTAAGTACTAGTATTTAAGAGCATGTAGGGATTACACTAAATCCGGGAGCAGGTATGCCTATGTTGGGTATTCAATTTAGGACCTTTTAGCTCTCCGACCACCAAGAGTATCCTGCCCCACCAGTTTTCCTCCAGTTACAGGTCACATGCAGGCACTAGACCAGCCTGCAGTCTATACAAATACAGACAGTATGCAGTAGTCATCAAGGCAAGGCACTTTATTTATGTAGCATATTTCATATGCAAGGCAGACACATAAAATCATGTTACAATTACAATGAGGTCATTTAGGAGACGCTTTTATCCAAAGCGACTTACAATTACATGGTGCTATTACACGCGTACAGGTAGGCCACCTCTGGGGCTTGAACTCACGACCTTCCGGCTAGTAGTCCAACACCCAGACCACTAGACTGTCCTGCCATATTATATAACAAAACAGGATTTAAGAACATTGCATACAAAGACATTTAAATAAAAGAGTAAAAGAATAAGCATTTAAATTCAATGTTTAACAGAGGTTTAATAACTGAGGTTTTCAGGGCTTTTGGAAAGTTGCCTGATTAGAGAGAGCTGTTAACTATTTGCCGTACGTCCATCACCAGGCGGTCAAAAATGTTGTTAAAGAAACCCGTAGGTGGAGCTTCAAAGTAGCATGTTGTGACGGTGGTGCGGGATGAGCGAGAGTAAGCGCGAGCCAGTGAAACACACACAAGCCGAATTACGGGTGAAACGCTATAAGCTTTGTTTTAATGAGAAAACACACACAGGGCATAAGCCCAAACAATGACCAACAGCAACTTGTGCTGTTGGTGAAACTTAAATAGTCCACTACTCAACCAACTAAGGAGGCGCACCTGTGGGGCTAATCCCTCCCAGGTGCGCAAATAGGGCAGGCACGCACGGAGCGCGCATAGGCCTGTGCGCGCCGATCGTGACACATGTAGATGACTTAAGTTGTCTCAAGAGTTTTGTAGTCTGGACTTTGACAGAAGCAGCCTTTCTCCATGTTGCCTTTTGCTTACCAGAAAAGCATGTATCCTTAACAGGTGCAATGGCATCGATAACATTCACAAGTTTAGAATTAAAGTTATTTACAAGATCATTTGCAGAGCCTGAGGTGGTGGGGTGTGGTAACATAGAGATGACTTGTATCCCAACCCTCCTATAGGCTGAAGGAGTGCGATGTCTGGGGCCAGTGCGAGGTTCTGAGAATTCTGCAGCGCTACCGGCCCCAAACAGAGGATGAGCTCTTCGACATTCTCTCTTTATTGGACCCCTCCCTGCTTAGCCCCCATGCCCCCGTTATGGCGGCCACCGTAAGCCTGTTTCTTAGCCTCTGCTCTGGTCTACCTGCCGTGAGTCTGTCGGCCCTCGAGCGTGCACGGGGACCCCTTCTGACCGCATGCGGGAACACATCACGGGAGATGAAATTCGCAGCCTTGTGTCATATACAGGTAAAAAGATGCACATTTGCTTGGGTGTGTGTCTTTTGATGTGTTGACTACCTGCACCAGAGTCAATACAAGTGGCTGTACCTAGTGCTTAGCTACAACCAGGGTAATATGACCTACAGTTGCTAGGGAATTTAGTTTAATGCAGCTGCAAGGAATTTGCTGCTATCAGTCTCCATGTTTTTATGATGCATCTATGTATCAGACATAAGAAAAAGACCATTTGCAATAAAGTTGGCTATTTTATGTTTTTCCGTGCACGTTTCTGGTTAACTGGTCAAATGAACCCTAAAAATGTCAAGTACTGGAATACTTTGGCAATTAGTAATACAAAAGAGCTTATATTTGCTTTCATTGATTTCATTGACATTACATTTAGTGGTTATCCTAACCAATTGTCACTGCATTGCAAAGGTTGTCCAAAGGGACTTTAAATTTCAACTTCTGCTCTTTTCAGCTGCTACTACGTTCTCTCCCTGGTCTGATGGGGCCACACTACAAGCGTTTCTTCTGCAGCTATGCAGAGCCGGCCTACATCAAGCAGAGGAAGATGCAGGTGAGTCTTTTTAACTCGAAAGTCGAAAGACCTAGCCTCGCTCTGCCCTCCTGTTCTCAGTTCTCACAAAGTGAATGGGTCTGGTTATACCAGGCTAGCTGAGACCTGGATCAAATATCTAATCTATTTAACAGCCCAGTGGATAACCAAGAATGTGTGGCTGTTAATTTGAACACTGCACTGTCCTTCTAACAATGTGGTGTTTTCCTCTATTTGCATTTATGCATTGGCGTCCTGCACTGTGAAAGTTGTTTTTCTAACTTGCTTTTCATATGAATCTGGACAAGGCGTAGTAGTGTTAAGCGCTTGGCTTGACAATGCTATATTGTACGATTGCTGAGGAAATGGATTTGTTTTTCCACTAAACACAATACACTGAAATGAGTCATTACCCATTGTCAGTTTGAAACAAACATGGCCCTCCTGAGTGCTAAATAGCTCAAATTTGAAATTCCTCCCCCATCCCCCTACAGCCACCTATTTTTTTGTGGATAGTTGTGTTTGAAATTAAAACAGTGAGCTGACGCAGACCTTTGGGGATCTGGGAGCTTTGTTAAGAGCTCCCAGCTTTTGTTAAATTACAATAACAACCCATTAGTGCCCCACCCATGAGATTAGCCATGAGTACACACAGCTAAGTTCCCCCCACCATTTTCATAATTTACGATTAAACCATGTGCCACTGTTGAGGGGTATAACTATATCTACACAATAAAGAGTATATATACGGTATTATATACATTGGTGAGGCAGGCGTATAACATGGGCCCCTCGACAGGTGCTGGTTGAGCTGGTGAACGATGAGAATGTGGAACTGGTGCTGGATGAACTGAAAGGGTACTGTACTGATGTAAACACAGACACTGCCCAGGCAGCTATCTCAGCTATAGGTAAACACACACATACGCTCGCTGGAACACACACACATACATAACCACACAAAGCTGTGTTAAAGCCCCACTGCAGTCATTTTCATTACAAAACAATCCCTGTTGTCGTAGAAGTCAGTATGTGTCATTTATTCTCTAGAAAAACAGAAATACAATGTAAAACCTCTGGAAGACAAAATAACTGCACTTCTTTAACGCTGATCATAGTGGTTGCACACAAACACAGGGATCACAGCGCTTAATGTCTATTCACTGGTCACACACTTGTGGCGGAAGTCACTCCTGTGTCATGCTGTCTGTCCGTCCGCATTTGTGTTTTTTTGTGTGCTTGGTGTGTAGGGCGTATTGGACGGAGTTACAGTGACAGATGTTTAGAGATTCTCACTGGACTGCTGGGTCTTAAACAGGAGCACATCACCTCAGGTAGGACACACATTTTCCCCACAAATGGTAATTCATACCCTTGTCTAAACTTCACAGTGACTACGTTTACATGCTCACAATATTGTGTTTTTTGCCCTTATTCCAAAAAGACAATATTCCCAAATGGCTGTTGCTTTTTATCTAGAGGTCCTGATACTCCAGATAATATAGAGAACAACATGCAGTTCATTACTAGAAAAGAATGGATGCACTTGAATTGGCCTTTTTTGACAATGCAAAGAAAGTAGCTTTTTACCAAACATTTAAAAGTGGTGGTGGCTAGGAACAGTGGGGTTTGTGTTCTTTATACATATCTACACCCACCCCCATCCTATGTCCCACAGAGAAGGGTTATTGAAACCTCCACGTCTGAAGGAAATATGGCCTTGTTTTATAACCGTATCATATTCAGAATAATAGTGGGTTGTGCATGTAAAAATATTTTCTGTACTTAAAACCACCTTTCTCACACTTCACTCTCTCTCATTCTTCCTTCTTTCATTTCTCTTGTCTTCTGTCTCCATCTTTTTCCTCCAGCGGTGGTGCAGACCATGCGCGATCTGGTGTGGGTGTGTCCGCAGTGTAGCGATGCTGTGTGTCGCTCCCTAGAAGGCTGCGAGGAGACGATACAAGATGGCCAGGTCAGTCGCTAGCTAGCTAGCTATAGAAAGAAAATCTGTCAGATGGGTTTCTAACACCCTAGCTAGCATGCTCCAAGTCTATCTTTCTATCTCTCTCATTACCCTGCTTTATCAGGGCAGGCAGGCATTGCTGTGGTTGCTGGGCGTGTATGGGGAGCGTGTCTCCAGTGCCCCCTATGTCTTGGAGGCCTTTGTAGATGGCGTGAGGACTGAGTTGTCTCTGGGAGTGAAGATGGAGCTGCTGACTGCTGCAGTCAGACTGTTCCTCTGTCGGCCTGCTGAGATGCAGGACACGCTGGGAAGACTGCTACACTACTTCATAGGTGTGTGTTAGTGTGCACTTTAACATACACCATTTTAAATGCGCAATGAAATCTGGGTCTCAAGCTTTTACTTCGAGTCAGTTCAATTAATTTCCACTTCTGGTCAATACTATTTTCCAGTCCACTTTAAAGGTCCAATAAGCGGTTTTTCACTAAAAAAATTCTTTGCGCAAATGCTAACCTTGTCAGTAACCATGGCGACTTCCATGGCAGGTGGACCTACACTATGTAGAATAAAATGGCTCATACTGTACCTATGAAACATTCTGAAACTCCATCTCACATGTACATGGTTTAAAAAAGGTAAGGTAATATACGCTATCATTTGTATGTATATAAAAATTTTTAACAGTATGTCTATGAGAGACCGGAAATTAATGTCGATGTTCTGTGTTTTCTAGAGGAACAGACAGACATGTGCATCCACGACCAAGCACTGTTCTATTACCGCTTGTTGCATTGTGGGATAGAGAAGACAAGGACGGTTCTCCAGGGCTGCAGATCTGACCCCTCTCTGGGCGTTCTGATTGGCCGGCCAGTTGAGCCAGTCAGCCAGTGGGCACGCAGCTTTAACACTCTGGAACCCCTAAGACTAGGTGCTGCCGAGAGAGATTCAAATAGTCCAGAAAGCCCTCAACAAGTGACCTCTAACCCCAAGCCTGACCCAGACCTCTCTGATCCCCTGGAAATGTGCGTGGCTGAGAAGATTGACACTGGTAAATGTTGAATCTAACCAAGCCTCATTTTCATATCTTCCCCAGTCATACCTTCCTTTCTTTGTTATAGTGATACATCCGTGTCAATGCCTACATGTGATTCTAAAACAACATATCGGAGCCAGTCAGTGTGGTTCTACAAGATTTAAAAATAACTAGCTAATTAACGTTGAGCCCTCTGTCTCAGCAGTAGTGGGTTTTTTTTATCTACATATCTCTCCTCGCCCTGTCCTCCTTCCTCCAGTGTTAATTTACTCAACGAATATTGTGATGAAAATATAAACGCCTCCTATCAAAATAAATGAAAAAAAATTATTACGATGATGGACGAAAACTTAATTTTTATTATATTTTTTATTTTTATTATTATTTTATTTTCTGCATTTTTCTTGTTTCGTGGTCGGCAGGCCGGTCAGTTAGCTAACTGAAGTAAAACTAGCTAACATTAGCAAGGACAGCAGAATGGATTTTCAAGTAGCTGTCATTCGGTGAGTCTTATTTCATAATTCGTATGGTACTATTGAATAGTGTGATTCAGTTTGTGATGGCACACACAGTCACCTTAGGCTACATCGTTTTTTTGGACTGCATAATATTATACAATGTTATTACGCTGATATAAAATAATACGCGTTTCGTTCAACTCAATGTAACGTATTGTATTTTGGCCTTGACTTTAGACTGAAATGTGTTTGTTGCTAGTGGTGCTTGGTCTGTTTGGTAAAAGATTTGCTTGTCGGATTTAGAGGCAAGGTTGGTCTGTGGCAACTGGGACTGTTACGAGCGTTTTGATAAACCTATTACAGTGTGGGGTACAGTACACAGATCAGGCACATATGTACATATTGTCTGTGCACTATCGGCGCGCATGTGAGGTTAGCTTTACTATACATTTACCGTTAATTTGTACAATTCGCACAATTCGCACCGGTTTTGAGCGCATACGGCAACTTTTATGTTACTTGTGGTAAGAGCCCAGTGTCGAGGGTCACGATCCACCACACACACATACTACTGCATCATATACTGTACGTCCCAAAGAATCTGGGCCCAGCCCCGGATTCAGCTGATGCCCCTGGCTCAATGCTGTACGGTACTACTCGCAACAAATGATCTGCGGTCAGGTGAGCAATAACCCATTGAAATACGAGGACCGCCTATAGTTATTCTTAATATTTATAACACTAGTGTATCGAAAAAACGATGCTGTTATTATCAATGTAAAATGTAATGAGAGAATATAAGATGACTAAATTGAAAGGACAATGAGCGGACTAAAATGATCAGATTTCGTTGACTTGAATAGTAGACGTCAAGTCTACTACTCTCCATGAACATTTTAAAATAGAGCTGAAAATACAACTTGCTGTGTACCACCTGGGTAGTCTAATATGTACATCACATTCTACTGATAACTCGGCAGACAAATTGAATGAAAACAATTTAATTCAGGGGCAGGGTAGTCTAGTGGTCTGGGTGTTCACAGCCGGAAGGTCGTGGGTTCGAGCCCCAGAGTGGGGCTACCTGTAAGCATCCTTGAGCAAGATGCCTGATGCCTAACCCCTACCTGCTCCATGTAATAGCACCATGTAATTGTAAGTCGCTTTGGATAAAAGCGTCTGCTAAATGTCCTAATTGTAATTGTAATTCAACATTTCCATTCCAATTTATTAGAATAATATTTGCATTACACATTGTTTGAAATCTGTTTAAAACATGATATATATCTATTCCCTCTCTTGTTCTGTATTGTGTGATTAATAAAAAAAATAGTATATTTCTTTATGTATCGATATGTGGCTCAAAAAATATCACAATTCTCAGCTGTATCGAAATAATTTCTTTTTTTTTTTCTTTTTTTTTTTTGCACATCCCTAACAATAACTATTAGTCAGACCTTGGTAAAACACTAAGACTAGACAAAATCCAAATATCGGTAATAAAATTAACACTACTGTCCTCTCTCCTCCTTAATTTCTTTGCAGACACAGAGAGTCTTTGTCCAGAACCACCGTCTCTCACTCTCTCTCTCTATCCAGCTGTGAGCCCGGAGGAGTTTGAGTGCCTGTGGCTTCGGCAACAGGGCACGCAGGTTCATCAAGGTAATGAAAAATAATTTTGTTTAGTAACCTTGTGAAAACATATTATCTAGAAAGATACCGTGCCTATCGACATATTAGAACTATGTAAAGTGGAAAAAAGCTGACCACATTAAACATTTGCATGTGGACTTGAGGTAAGGAAGTTGTATAAATTAAGGATTTTCTAAAGTTCGAGAAGTGAGATTAATGCCACGTTCTTTACTTTTACCTTGCTGCTGACATTGTATCTCAGCTTGTTTTGATTTACTCCTAGATACAGAAGACACGGTAGAGTGTGTGTGCTTGGAGCAGCACATCTGTTGCTCTGCCCCACCTTGCTGCTCACCGCAGAGCTTCCAGGTGACGCTGCAGCTCCTCAACATCCAGACGCTGGCCTTCACGCCTCCCAACACACTACCCTGGAGGGTGTACCTGTACACACACGCCAGAGGCACACAGCGCACGAATGCTACACTCATACTGGGGGAGCTGCTGTACACTGGGGAGCCCCCAGTGGACACTTTGGGGATGGCGGTTGAAATGAAAAGCGTAGAGGAAGAAGAGAATAATGACAAACGGTCAATGGACAGCAAAAAAGCAAATGGAACAACAGATGGAAGGAAGAGCGTTCGAGTGACTCTTAAGCAGCAGCCGAAAGATGCCGAAACTCTGAAGGGATTTCTCTCTGTCCTTGAAACCGTGCTTCACACGCTATTATCGTCATGAAATTGCTTAGAACACAGGCTGGAACACCCAATATTTGGATTGGACGTCTTTTGCCTTGAAGTAAAGGGTCCATTGTCCTAATGTGTTTAAATCTGTGAAATAAAATTTAAGTGAAGAGAAAATGAAATGAAATGCATGGGTTAGCCACATTAGGAAAAATTGTCAAAAAACTTGCTATTGTGGCATGGTTTCTATGGGAAACTGTCAAGAGAAAAACTAGTGATTTAGAATGTGTCATTCAAATAACCAATCAACTTAAAATGAAACTCATCAGTCTATTCTTGTTCTGAGAAATGAAGGCTATTCCATGCGAGAAATTGCCAAGAAAACGCCAGTCAAGCGCCGTCCACAGGGTATGTCATGCCGTGGCAAAATTAAGTGATAGCCTTCCTTCTTCAAGACCTTTTCGGCTCATTTGGTCTGCATCTCAAAAATGTTGTTCTTTGAGATCTAAACACCTCAAACTTAGCTTCGTCATAACAATTTTTTGTTCAATCTTTAGCTGCCCAGTGTCTGTGTTCTTTTGCCCAACTTAATCTATTTATTTTATTGGCCAGTCTGAGATATGGCTTTTTCTTTGCAACTCTCCTAGAAGGCCAGCATCCCGGCTGCGGGTACTAGGGCTATTTAATGAGGATCTGTGAGGTGTCTGTTTCTCAAACTAGACTTCAATGTACTTGGCCTCCCACTCTATTCTGGTTAGAGACAGTTTACGTTTTTCTGTGACTGGAGTAGTGTGACTGAAGTGGGGGCAGGATAGTCTAGTGGTCTGGGTGTTAAACTCCCAGCCGGAAGATCGTTCAAGCCCCAGAGTTAGCCTACCTGTAAGTATCCTTGAGCAAAATGCCTAACCCTACTGCATTCTTTCAAAAGTAGCCAAGGAGAGAACAACCACATACTGGTTGTGCACCCTAGAGATGTCATGAGCGCTCAAAAAGAACGAATCTTTTAAGTGAATCAAACTATTCATTATTTAAAACATCCCTCGCTTGTTAACGTTAGACTGCAAGTCTGCTATGGCTTTCCTAGTTTTAAAATGAACGAGAACGGGGCATCTCGGTCGTGAGTGACTAGTGACATTTAGGGAAACTGGAAACGTCACTGAACGACTTTGTGAACGAGTCGTTTGAACGAATTATTTCATACAACGGAGTGAAATGATTTGAATCTTTCACTCGAATCTATCCCCGTGATGGTGAAGTAGCCTACCTGTCCAGGAATATCATTTTAGGTTTTCAGCATTTTACGCAACCCAACGCACGCAGTTGAATCGCTCATTTAACAGGGAACTTAACCTGATCTAGGTAAGTCGTTCCGTCTTAAAACGTTAAATGATTAGGATATATTTTTAATTTTACTTAGCAAGTTTGAACAATAAACATTATAGACTACTCCTTGTCCACGTTTAATATTTATAGATTTTTAATAAATGTTTTGTTGCTTGGCTTGATCGTCGTAGAAACGTATCCGGGCATACCGGCAGCCACTAGATTCGTTGTTGAATATATCGCACATTGATTAATGAACTAGTTGATATATGTTTCACGCTTCCTTTGCAAGCTTTCACAATATATCTTCTGGCTGTTAAAGTAACACTGGGCAGTGATATCTTTCGTTTATTGTCCCATTTGTTAGCATACTCAAGAGAGAGAATAGGGCGAGGCACATATCAACCTTAGGGTAGGCTACCAACCGAAAATTGCTTAATCTGTGAATTGATTTCACAGATTATTGATAGCACATATATATGTGAATCTAGGTTTCACATTCATGGGATTCATCAAGATTAATTGAGTCTACGCTTTCTTCTACTCTCTCTCAATACACACCTGTTGAAGTCGTGGTCCGATTAAATATTTATTGTTGATTAAATATTAACACCTGACTTACATACAGCCACAAAGAACATGTTTTGTGCGTGTGTGTGTTTAAAGCGAGATGCGGTGTCGGAAGAAGATCCTTGTGTTGGTTGTGATACTTCTGGGGTCATTGTACCTCATTAGTCACCCAGAGTCCCGATTTGATGTGAGTATGGCTGTACACACACATTAAAAGAGTATTTATTCTATTCCATTTTTTAAAAGAATAATTTCAAGCTTAATTAAAAGTTACTTATTTGGTAGAATGGTTTAGAATGATTGAATGATATTCATATTGAGGCCTTCGCATTCCATATTGTATATTTACTATTGTCAGTACACACAAGTTTAAAGGTAACACTCCTTGATTTGTGTCCGGAAATGTCTTTTCGTGCAAACTAGAGTTACAAAAACATTATTGTTTTAGTTTGAAATGCTGAAAGCATGTGTGTCCCTCCCACACCTTTTTGTTCCATTTATTACATACATGCAATACAAATAAATCACAAGGGCTTATGCTTCCGCTTAGTTAAGGTTTTACCTGGCTATTGTTCTGCCAACACACTCAAGTCACCACAAGTGTTTATTCTGTAAGAGAAGCAGTTAAATGCGTTTGCTGTGTACTCTTGATTTGAGGGTGGGGGTCATCTTTAACCAATTAACTCTCACTGTTCTCTACCCTTCTCCTGACATCCTGTGTGTCAAGCAACAGAGTGCAGGGTTAGAAATCTGTTGCTGGGTGCGGTATGATGCATTCAAGGTAACGAGTTATACTGACCCCAGCCTGCTGAATCCCCCCCCCCCCCAAAGCTTCTTTGGAAACTGATACTGTTACAGTTGTGGGGGCGCTATAATGTGTAGAGATATTTTTTTGTAAAGGAAATGTATCCTCAAGAAATTGCCTAGCTACTGGATTACTGGAAAATCTAGCTGGTATGAGGGCTACAAAAAACTGAATATAAATAAATCCGTTGCACAAGATAATGAGATAACTAAACATTAAAACAATGTTTTTTTTTATGTACTTGGTTAACTTACTTAAGTCACTGTGCACGTGTGTTCTTTTTGCAGGTTTTGACAAGCACAAAAGGTGTGCCAGTGTGGGCATTTTCACATCAACGTTTGGAACACAAGAAATCCTGGGTCGATCTGGGAGACTACCTACATTTGAATGTGTCTTATCAGCTCCTTGCTGGAAGATCAGCTCAGGAGGAAAGTGAGTTACCAGCATACAGTAACCTAACCTACATACACGTTAAAATGTCTGTAGAACAATAACCTTGATTACAAGATGTCGCCTCCAGATGCCCAAATTTCCACCCCAGCGCACTGTTTGTCTGAAACACAACTGACAAAAGTGTGAGCGGCTGTAGGGGGAGTGGTAGAGAACAGTGTGAGCCTATGGGAGCTGGAGGAATTAAGGGGAATTCTGGAAACAAATCAAGGATGGTCCCTTTTAATGGAAAAGTGTGCACTTTTTTTGTCTATTCCTGTTTTCTATTAACCGGTTGTCACTCAATGTAATTTTCACATGCATATGTGCTTGGTTGTCCCGTAGTGATCCGGTTAAGGTAAAGTAATGTGAAAATAACGATCAACATCACTGATGAAGAATATCAGAATAGACTCTATTGCTACTACCACCCTCGAAATGTCCCTAAACCTGTTCCTGTTCCTATGTGATAATGGACTGACAAAATCATTTAAAAAATATCATCACGTCTTCTTTTTCTTTATTGTGTTTGCTGGAACACATTTCCCAGAGTTCCTAACTGTTGGATTGGCGTCGGTGAAGAGAATCAACAAAACCTACCTCCTCTCCACCCTCCAGTTAATCTTTTCCCAGTCGTCCCAAGAAGAGCTCTCGGACATGGTTGTGGTGGTGTTGCTGGCGGACTTCGACGCGCATTGGAGACAAGCTACAGTTGGCGAGATCAAAGATAAATTCACACCTCAGCTGGCGGAAGGCCAGCTACTCATAATACACGTTCCTCAGGTTTTTTACCCCCCACTCACAGGTATTTGTGTGTGCACTCACTTTAAAACCAAAACACTAATCTGTTTGTAACGCTAGGTAATTCCAGACACACATCAAGTGTCCCTTTTAAAGCTACATTGGATAACTATGAACTTTGTTTATTAACTTTGTTTTTCATAACATAAAATAATGCATTACAAAGCATGACGGTACACAACGCTACACAACATACAATTTTCATGAATCTACTAAAAGACAATTTGATTAGTTGAACGGTATCAGTGACGTAAATATAATTTTATATATAATTACATGACTGTGTACTGTTTATGGATAGATTTATTGTAGTGTTTTGTACCGCCCCCATAATAACCCCTCCCTCAGACACTTGAACACACACATGCATAGAGAAATTAATAAATTACTTATTTTTTTTAAGAAGTTACAATATTACAAATCGTTGCATATCTTTGCGGTTTTAACTATGGCCTCACTGTGCTATATACAGCACATAGATAGAAATGTTATGTGTTAATACTGTATTGATTTTTTCACAACAAAATCTAAGAAATGTATATTGAAGGGGGACACGGAGTATGTTAAAATTGATTTGAAACTTGTAAACCATATAGTTGCGTATCTTTTTTTTTTTTTAAGTGACGTGCTATATGCAATTGACGCATATAGCACCCTTAACCTCAGCAGGTAGAGAATGTGAGAATGCTCACAGTCCTGTATTAACTTGTAGAGGGGTATACTTCCTTAACCAGGCCCTCATCAGTCAGGGGCCCATGAGTGCGCACCCCACTACTGATTTACTGATCCCTCCAATGTACAAACACTTCCCACATAAAACTTTGACTAGACCCCGCCCATCCTGCATCACGGCCCGGTTTTGCCTAGTTGATGGTACAGTATATTCAGGTTCAAAGAATGCCATGAGATGTCTAAAGGGGACGCAACCTACTAGATTTATCGGCAGCAAATCCTTTCCTGGTGCTATCGCACTTGGTTTGGTACAAACTGCGTGATACAAGCCTGCCATGGTCTTTCTTCAGGTAGAAAACTTTTGCCCCTCATTTGTAAACTATTTCTCGTCAAAGTTGTAGAACATGATTGGCACTCAACTTTATCATGTTTGAAATAAATTCACACAGTGCTTTGCCCACCCGCAACGATTGTATAGCCTCCATCCACTGGTGCATACAAATGTTTTTGCTGCTGTAAAGCATAAACCTCCCATTTAAATCTAAATATACACCAGTTGCTAATTGCACATGTTCATTCAACTTCATAATTGATTTATTTTTCATAACATGAAATTGTGCATATTTGTATCATAGATTCCCTCCTCCAACTGCTTCTAAATACAGTATCTTGGCTTGTGTCCATGTCAACTAGTCAATTATCCATGCCCATTCCTAGACATTAACTATGACAACCTATAGTGAGTTATACGTGGTTACAAAGTCCATATAGAGTGTTTTATCTGTGTTTACAGATACAAATATCTTTACAGCTGCAGGCCAAACAGAAACCCCTACACAAATGCATTTGAAAATATGGTGGAAATAAAATGTTTTATTTTCTCCTTTTTTCTCCTCCAGGATTAAAGAGGAACTACAATGATGCCCCAGACCGGGTGTCTTTTCGTTCCAAGCAGAACATTGACTATTCCTTCCTGATTAACTACAGCATTGGCCTTGGCCAGTACTACATTCAAGTAGAGGATGACGTCTATCCTGCACGCAACTTTCTGTCGTCCATCAGAAAGCATGTTTATGAGCAAAACCAGAAAAATGCTGCCTGGGCAACTTTGGAGTTCTCCTCTTTGGGCTACATCGGGAAGCTCTACCAGTCCATTCACCTACCACTCCTGGCCCGATTCCTTTTACTTTTCTACCAGGAAATGCCTTGTGATTGGCTGTTGACCTATTTCCGGGAGCTGTTGACCCAGAGGGAACAGATTCTCTTCAAGCCGTCGTTGTTCCAGCACGTGGGCACCATATCGTCCTTCCAGGGAAATTTCAACAAACTTAGGGACAAAGACTTTGAGGGGTCCTCCTACCTCAACCC
Source organism: Percopsis transmontana (assembly GCA_025447815.1). Lineage (NCBI taxonomy): Eukaryota > Metazoa > Chordata > Actinopteri > Percopsiformes > Percopsidae > Percopsis > Percopsis transmontana. Next base: position 9,886 of record JAOEHI010004414.1, on the reverse strand, counting down.
TTCAGCAGATGTTTTTTCAAACATGTCAACTTATAAGGACCACATCGCCAGTTTGGCCTGGGCTCCTGGGGAGGGATTCTTTTGGGGGCGCTCACCGGAGAAAGGAAACTATCTTACTGTGGTTTTCAAAAGGCCCACCATCGTGAGCAGGATTATAGTGGAAACAGGGTTAGAAGGTAAAGACTTCTTGAACTTAGCTGTGGTTGAGCTTGGTTACATTGAGACCACCACAGATAAAGGTGAGAAAAGTTGTGACAAGTTTCATGTATTGGGGGATATAGAGAACGGGAGATTTGAAGTGCAAGAGGTGGATAAAACCTATGGCGTGCCCTCTTCCTGCGTGAGGATACGAGTTATAGCTGATCAGAAAGATTGGGTGATCATTAACAAAATTAGAATTGTGCCTAAATAAGTAACATCTCCTTTCTGTCTATACCTGGTTGGAGTTTATGTTAACCCCCGAGGGAACTGGGATAGGGGACTTTGTTCAAGTGGCTGTTGCTTGCTGTTGCTCAACAGAGACTGCTGCCTGGGAAATGTTCATGCTCCTCCTATTACCAAGGCCCAGAGACAATTGTATAACAATCTATTTTTTCATTATGCATTCAGCACTAGAGACTCAGGAATACCAAGGACTAGAGGAATTTTCTCTCCTGTAAACAGCAGTCCTTGGACACCTACTTCTAGGGGTAGATGCAGCTGAGCTATTACTAATCTTAGCTGTAAATAGCAACCTCCGTGGCAGCGGAACTCATGCTATGTAGGGTAAAAGAGCTTATTCTATACCTATGAACGATTTGAAGCTCCAGGAGGCAAGATAGTCTAGTGGTCTAGGTGTTGGAAGGTCGTGGGTTTGAGTCCCAGACTTGGCCTACCTTGAGCAAGATGCCTAACCCCTATCTGCTCCATCTGCAGCATGGAATTGTAAGTCGCTTTGGATAAAAGCGTCTGCTAAATGACCTAATTGTAATGCAGTAATGTTTCCATCACACGTGAGTTTACGTTTTTTAAAACATACTAGTTACTTGTTTTTGTGTTTATTAAATAGTCTGTACACGTCCACCCGGTCCTGAGGTCTAAGCCACATTAACTCAACACCCAAGTGTACAGCGGATGTGTATTGTTCCATTTACTACATACATGCAATAAAAATAAATCACAAGGGCTTATGCTTCCGCTTAGTTAAGGTTTTACCTGGCTATTGTTCTGCCAACACACTCAAGTCACCACAAGTGTTTATTCTGTAAGAGAAGCAGTTAAATGCGTTTGCTGTGTACTCTTGATTTGAGGGTGGGGGTCATCTTTAACCAATTAACGCCCACTGGCAACTAATGTTTCCAATGTGTCTGTAACCGTTTTCTCATCTATAAATATTTTTTGGGTGATTATGGAGATTTTAAAACAAAAGATAATCAGGTAGACAACTTTACTTATCCAAAGCGACTTACAATTACATGGTGCAGGTAGGGGTTAGGCATCTTGCTCAAGGATGCTTACAGGTAGGCCAACTCTGGGGCTCGAACCCACGACCTTCCGTCCAAAACCCAGACCACAAGACTATCCTGCCCCTATATACCCAATATACTTATTTCCTGTCACATGATGATGGTAACTTCCTGTTTGCTATTTTTGGAAAGCATGTCAGAGGTCAAGCTCCCAATAACAAGGTAAAATATACATAATGTATTTACATGTATTTTATGATTCTTTTGTCAATCATTTTGTAATATTTTACTTGATAACATCTCTAGAAACAGCTCCAATAAAGTTTGATATATTTTAGTCAACTTAAGATATGCAGCCTGCAACAAAAGTTGCCAATGGGCAAACACCTTGCAAGTATATGGTCATGGTCATATAAGGGTTACAGTGTTGAAAATGTATAGAAAATATAATTTCTCATGTAATTCTACACAATTCATCCTTTCATCATGAAAACATTGCTAATGACATCTGAATTATCAAATAAATACATAAACAAGTTAACAATTTAACCTGCACTATTACAATTACGTAATTTATCCAAATCAATTTACAATGAGTAACGTTAGCCTACAATTCTAAGTATTACGCTAGAGGTAGGTAGGGGTTAGCAAAATTATAAACGTCAAGAACAAGGTGACTGCAGCGCAGGGTCACGTTAACGGTTAAAACGGTTAAAAATAAAGTCAAATATAACGGTTTACCGAATATTTGACTGAATTTTTTTAAATAACGTGTTCCGAGTCCAACACAGACCACTAGACTATCCTGCCCCCTTTTGATGATATTGCATCATCAAGAGGACCCCAACTGACAATTACTGATGAGTGGTTTGTTGGTCTCTCTCAAATATTGATAAAAAATAGCTACTTTCTCTTCATAGTTAGACTTGTACAGTTTACATATCGGTGGTACAACCAATGTAAAACTAAGAAAAAGTTATTTTAATATAATACTCTTTATTGTATTATAAAATCGAATGAATTAACTTGCTATCAAGTTATTGGTTTGTATATTGTTACAAATATTAATTAGATATACATTAATAGTATACACATTTAACATTAAATATCTTTTTATGATTATATTTTTAAAATATATCTTTTAATGATATAAGATACCACTATGAAGTGAAGTAAAAGCTGCACGCTAGAGGAAGCGCATTAAAAATGATCCAGCTGCAAGAGAAAGATATCTTGCAAAAAAGAAAGGTAATCAATCTTAATAAGCCACAGTTTTGTGTAGTTGATCATTGTGTACAGCAGTCACTCAGACTTTTCAGATTTTCAAATTAGAATATGCCAGTTAACCTTAGTGTTTGTAATGTTTTTAAAAAGTTATCAAAAGAGAAAGAGAGAGGGAAAAATTGTGAAGCCCCAATCAGCCAGCTGTCCAGAGCAGAGCAGAACAGAATAAAGTGAGGAAACAGTGGAAGGAAGATCTGAGAAGGCACAGGGAAAGGGAAAGGGCTATGGAGGAAACTTTAAATTGCACACCAGAGTCGCTGGATACAACTCCAATTGTAGCACCTGAGTCAGTGGATCCACCTCCCACAGCACAGCTTCAGTCTGACCCCCCTAACATTGATGCAGAGAACAAGTTTAGATCAACAGCAACCAAGAGCATCTTCCACACCACTGAGAGCAAGAAGCTTTAGATGGCAAAGAGATGGCAAAGTTGTGCCGTGATATGAACATGATGAAAAGGGAAATGGAGGCTGCCAAAAAAGAAACCCAAGGATTTAGAAAAAACACCTAGACAGATTATGACAGAGGAAAATGCAAAATCTACAACAAAAGGAAACGGGGGCAAAGAAACTGTGTGATGAGAACAGTCGCTTGCTGCCAGGGAAAAAAGACAGTGACAATGAACAAAATCAAACAGCAGAGGTGTGTTCTGCATGGAACATGGGAATGTGTTAGGTCTGTGGCCTGTGGAGCTCGCTCTCTCTCTCTCTCTCTCTCTCTCTCTGTCTCTGTGTGTGTGCAGGTGTGCTTGTGATTACTGGAGTGGAGTCAGGTGTGCGGGAGCCCGATCAGCTACTTAAGACGGACAGCTTCCTTGACTCGTTGTCGGAACGTAGATTATGTTCACACGTCAGTGGCTCGTCTGTTATTACTAACTTCATAGAAAGAGAGCTGTTGTTTATTCCTGTTTGCCTTGCACACCCAGGCAGCTGTCTGATCGTGGCTCCCGTGTCCTGTCCGCTTCCGGAGATAAGCTCAGCAAACTGCCTGCCACAGAGGAACCTGCGGTTCTGAGACTGACTACGATATCTGTTTCATGGAGCAACCCCCCCCAGTCGAGGAGGCCTTGGAATTACCTGACCTTTTCGCGACCAGCCCTAGTTTAAAACTAGAGGATTTAAGTTTTGTAAATAAATTCCGTTTATCACTTACCGGCGTGTCTGCATATCTGTCTGCAATTGGGTTCGCCAGATTATCCTAACAGAATGTCAAACTGTTGTCTGAAAAACTGCAGTAGAAAGGTCTTCTGAAAACAACCAGTGTTTCTCAGCTGTTGTCCGCAATTGTGTGCAATCCAGACAACAAGGCCTGCATGTACAGAGTCTGTGCAAAATGCTGCTATAATGAATGGAAGTTTCAAAACCCCAGACAGAGGAGATGGTGATGTGGTCTCAGTGGGTAAGAAAACCTGTCACAGAAGAGGACCTTTATGAACTTTGTCCAAGAGACACAGAATAGCTGATTTGTTGGAACTTTTTAATCGCAAGCTTAATGGCCTTGCAAAACACCACTTTAATTGGCTTCACCAGGCCAAAGAGTGCAGGGCATTAAAGGAAAGCCTGAGAGAGGATGAAATGGTCCTACATGTTGATTTGGCAGACACCTTTGGCTGCAAACTGAACAGAGAAGGGCAGGCTTTTCACTTTGGTGGGAACAGAAGGCAGGCTAATGTCCACTCCTGTGTTGCCTACACTTCTGCTAGTGTGCAGTCCTATGCCAGCATCTCTGGGTGCCTCTGGCATGATGAGAGAGCTGTGTGGGCCCACCTCGAGCCTGTGATAAAAGATTTGTTGGGCAGTCGGAACCCATGTCTACTACTCTCCATGTGATGAGCGACGGACCGGTCACTCAGTAACAAAAATAACATTTACCTGCTGAGCACCATCTCCTTCCTTTCAGGATTCAATCAGGTCACTTGGAACTCTGAGAGGAATGTTAATATTTATTCACATTCTAAATGTAAAGTTGGATGTTGGAAAACCAAAATACCCACCCCCTACAATAAAGTATTCATAAGTTACTTTTAACACCAAGCTCAACTACAAAATAATGTGTTAGGCACTGTAGACACTCTCAGGTGATCAGAGGGCCAGTTACTGAAGTAAGACTAGCTAGCAAGGACCGCATGATGAATATTGTTTTCAAATAGCGATCGTCATTCGGTGAGTCTGATTTCATAATTTGTATGATACTACAATTACAATTGTCATTTAGCAAATGCTTTTATCCAAAGCGACTTACAATTACATACTATTACTACTATTACATGGAGCAGATAGGGGTTAGGCCTCTTGCTCAAGGATGCTTACAGGTAGGCCAACTCTGGAGCTCGAACCCACGACCTTCCGGCTGGTAGTCCAACACGTAGAGACCACTAGACTATCCTGCCCCCCATTGAATATTGAAAAATGTGATTTAATTTGTGAAAGCACACACAGTCACGATGAAGCTATTACAGTGTTGCTACAGTAACAGTACACATCAGGCAAATATGTAGATCAGGTTGTAGCCTACACTGCATGAAAAGTGGGATTTTCGTCATTTAGCTTTACTATTAATTGCCGTGGAAGTTCAGGTTGATGACTGTTCAATTTGCAGGCAACAGAGAAAACTGCGGAACTGCCAGGAATCAACGTGGACTTTCAACTTTTGACCCACCCAGCCCATAGGTCTAGGGGAAGCTTTCACATGTAAATGAAAATGCTGTGAGCCATACAAATCATGCAAATTGGTGTAACCCTCTGGGTTATATTGTTCACTAACCCTAGGATCATTTTAATCTTATTTGTGTGTGCTCCTATAATGTGGTAACTTATTGTGTTTTAAAATGGCTGTATCTAGGTGTGCGCTGAGTAGTGAAATTTACCAATGACGGTGAATGCAGCATAAGAAGTTTGTTTGAAATGTTTATTGTGTTTACACGCGTAGAGTTAAAACCTAGCCTGCTTATTATAATGCCGTCTGTTAAATTCCACCTCTAAGTAGTCATTCACGGGGTAACGTGGGGGAGGATAGTCTAGTGGTCTAGGCGTTGGACTCCCAGCCGCAAGGTCATGGGTTCAATTTCCAGAGGTGGCCTACCTGTAAGCATCCTTGAGCAAGATACCTAACCCCTACCTGCGCCATGTAATAGCACCATGGAATTGTAAGTCGCTTTGGATAAAAGCGTCTGCTAAATGATCTAATTGTAATTGTAACGTCAAGTTCCTTGATTACTGATTGGCTAGGGGGCGGGAGAGAGACTCATGAGACAAGGTGGTGAAAGAGTAGTTCGGGCTTTTTTTTTTGTTGGCGAACTTGCGTCTCTCGGTGAGAGGACGAAGAGAAGCTCCACGAGTTAAGTGTAAAATGAATATTAACGCTGTTAATGTCTTTGAAAATATCTATTTTGGAGGTACAACACAGTGAGTTACAGTAGCTAAGTTACGTTAAGTGCAGAGTGTGAAGTTTAGTGTTTCAGCTATAGTCAAGTTATTGCGTATGGACTCTTTGTTATCCTTGGAGCTACTTTGCATCTCGTCAAGATAATCCAAGATAATATTGTGGAATGTAGACAGCGGCGCCACTGTACAGTTATCTAAGACAAGACTTTCTGCTGACACCAAAACACTGCTTCACATAAAGCATATCACCTGTGTCATCACGTGACAATGTCCCAGCCATTTGTCCTCCCAAAATACTGACAAATTCAGCACCATATTCACATTTCCATGGCATACTAAGATATAGACTGCTGAAATTGCCTCATATTCTAGACTTCCATTGTCCTATTGTTGTTTTTAAACTTTACCAGCATTCTATTAAAACGCTCAAATAAAAAACACCAGAAAGAATAAACTGGTCCGTAGTCCAACACGCACTCTTTCAAATGAAGATGCAAATGCATGTTGGGGATGCAGCGCAATGGGCCAAAAAGTTTGACAAATTTTGAGAGAAATGTCTGCAGGTATTTATCCGCTACTTCCTGTCTATTGATGGATATGACTCTGGAGCAGAGTATGATACAAGTCTGCACAATTTCCAACCACATGTCATAGTGTCTGTTGTTGATAAGCTCTTTCACACAAAACAGGGAGTAAATTCGTAAGGAAATTCTCCCAACCTCTAAACACTACGCGCGCATGTGTGTGTGTGCGGTTAGCTTTACAATATTGTATGTACCGTTAATTTGTGCATTAGGTACCGGTTCTGAGCGCATACTGTAACTTATGTGTTACTTGTGGTAACACTGAAGGCCCAGTGTCGAGGTTCACGATTCGCCACTGCTAAAATAGATTATTAATAGATTATGACAGAATTTTATGACCCTGACAACGAGAAACACAACTGCTGAAGACCTTCATTGGAGGTGATGACTGACATCTGGGTTAGTGTGACTGCACACTTAAATTTTAAATTTAAACACAATTATTTTACTTTAAGAATCATGTGTGGTCTCCACATTTTGTCCTACCCTTGAGCCGGACAAGTGGTATTCAAATATTATCCTCAGCCCTCCCAGAATGCTTTCCATATGTTCTCTATTGCGAGGTAAGTGTAGCAGTACGAGTTTAACTCGTTTCTACCTGGCGATCTTGGCCAATCACTACCGTAGATTTCTCCTATAAAAACGGGTACTAGCCCTCCTGCTTGGAACTCTTGCTTGTCGGTGACGGAAGTGCGTCATACGTCCGGGTAGCTCACTTTGTGTGTTTTGCTGCGCTACAGGTAAGGTAGCGGTTGTACTGTCATATCCTAATTTCATATATAGATTTTCTGAGTGAATCCCTGGTAATCGTGTGTCCCGTTTCATCCCTGTTTTAGTTGCTGAGAGCCAAAGGTGGTGGTGGTGTTCCCTTCCTGTGCGCAGTGTGTCTACCCCGTTTTCTTTGCTGAAATTCCCAGGGTGGCGTTGTCAGTGTTCCCTCCCCTGATTTGTCGACTCGTGTTGCCACATTAGCATGGACCAATACCTAACTTGTATTTGTCACCATGTTTTGCTCAGGTGGCATTTACTTAATAAAATACAGTAGTAATTATAGGAATGGGACTGAGCCTGGGTCTAGCCTGCTCACTGCCTTGCTGCAGCTGGGCTACTGTATAAAATAAACACATCACAAGGGCTGCTTGTGATGCTTCAACCTAATTAATGTTTCATGTCTGTTTCACCTGGCTAAATTGTTAAGTTGCTCCGACAACACACCCAGGTCACCATAAAAAAACAACAAATAAACCATGTCAATCTCAGGCAGGAGTGGTTGAGGGTTTATTCTTCTGTAAGAGAAGCAGTGTTTGCTGTGTACTCTTGATTGGAGGGTGGAGGTCACTTTTAACAGCCATCTTTGCAGAAGCTATGCTGGCTGCTCTGATTCCTGGCTCCTCGCTGGTTTCCGGTCTAAGCTGTGCTGTGTCTTCATCCTTGGAGAACTGGGTTTGTCTTTTTCATCGGCTAGAGCTGAACTAGCTGGCCTTTCTGCTCCACTGAGAGGACGACTCTGTGAGGCCTCTAGGGCCAATGCTGCAGGTGTATGTGTTGAGGAAGCACTTTCATCCTGCTGTAAATCCTCAACAACCTGAGAGCAAAGCAGAGATAAATTGACTATTGACCAGAGAAAAGTACTGTACTTGTACAGTATGACTCATTCAAATTCATAGTATGTTTTACATACTTAAAAGGTTAAGGCCAGTTTAATTATGTATTACTTATTGTCACCATAATCAAGACACAAAGTACATATTATTATTTATATATATATAATGACATTGGAACAACTATATTTTGATTGGCTGTATCTAATTAAATTTCAGATGAAACAATACTTAACAGTAGTGAAGCATATGATCCTAAGTGAAATATAAAGTGTGATCTGTAGAGGTTCTAAAACAAGTTCCAATACAGGCTTCACAATTTGCGGTGTGTAGTTTACACTGATAAGTTGGTGAAACGAAAGGAAATGAGACGAAGTGATGGTTTTACATATTTTAGCATGCAATGGGTAGGGTAGAAATACAGAAATCACCATTGCTTTCTTACCTCAGCATAAATGAACATAATTTTCAGAAGGTTGACATTTCTGTATTATAAATTCTTTATTCTAATATTTTGATATACTGGATTTTTGATTTCCATGAACTGTAAACCATAATCATCAAGATTACAACAAAAAAGGCTGTAAATATTTAACTTTGTGTAATGAATCTAGAAAATATGAAACTTTTTGAAAAATATTTTTTCCAATATTTTCCTATATATATTTCCCTTTTTTTTTTTTTAGATGCACCTGTATACATTACATTGCAAGTGTTCCATGGCATCATGCTGTAAATAAGAACATGTTTATACATTGGAAATATTTGCTTAAACCCCATTATGCGTGAATGCTTCATACCTTTTACTTATAAAATACCCGTGTAATTTTGCATTTTTCTTATTGCCACTATAGCCTACACCAAACATTTTGTCGATCCAGCCAGATAGCTCTTACAGTAGTAGAACCTTACGTACAGTAGATGTTACAATATTCCATTGTTGTCTAAAAGTCACAGGCACACATAATTCATCATTATGATGAATACGGGTTGTTTTTTCAACACTCGACTTGAGTGTAAAAAAAGATGCTGCAATTTCACACTGTTTTCACTGTGCCTCAAAAAGGTACTGTCACTTCATAAAAATAATTATAATATTATGAAATAATAAAACCTTAATGTTTCTGTTGAACTATGCCTTAGGTTTAGTGCTTTCTCTTCTTCCAAGCTTCGTGGGGTTAATATCTGTCTGACCTGGATGTGTAATAATATACAAAGACCACTTTTTTTTGTATTCTGTCTACCTAAAGGTGATATTGTCACTTATTGGATTTTTTTTTATACATGAATCAATCCCAATGGTTCAGTTTACTTCTATTATAACCAGGCCTGAGCCATCACTATAAGAGAACTTAACGTGTATCCAGTAAAGTATACGAGACGCCAGCAATTATACCTGACCATACTAGAGCTCCATGTTGTCATTTTTCAAAAAGGAATGTGTTTATCTATTTGAAATTATATGTGTACAGGGTCCGAAATTAACAAGCACCAATGGCGGGTAGATTTTCCGTTTGGCGAGTAAATGTCAGAAGACTACCCGCCACTCTGGCGGGTAAATGTTTATGCCAAAATAGTCATGTAATAAA
>JAOEHI010004413.1:0-10052 GCA_025447815.1 Percopsis transmontana | reverse complement strand
TATATATATATATATATATATATATATATATATATATATATATATATAAAAAAAAGCATACTTATCCCTAGTCGATGTTTCTTCACCACTCTGGCCCATACACGCAAACATGTTAAGACACGTTTTTTTGGTCTCCATCTACTGTATGTTTTCTGCAGTGCCCTGGGCAGTAGTAGTGGCCTGGCCATATGGCTTAACGAATCAAGTACCATATGTTCATACACACTGATGCAGTACTAGAGAAATGAGTAGAGAAGGAAGGACTGGCGTCCATTTCTCTCAAAGGCATCAGTAGATCACAAATGAATTACAGAATTACTAGCAGATGTAACTAGCAAACGCCCAGTCTTCATTTTGGGATTTAAATGAACCGGTGCCATATAAACCAGTTCAGCAAAGCTATATCAGCATACGTGCAAGCACCATCGTCTTACCATAGTTTTATATAGGTTCGCTTCTACTACAATCCATCCTCATTCCGGCTAATTCCCACTGTGAGACGTCTACATTGAGGCTGTTGGAGAAACGGCATCCTTTATTGCTACTATCACATTGCTACATGAGGACACTTTGAAGAACTCTGGTCAAGTGCATGTGTAACTAGGGCAACACAGCTCAGGTTTTCAAGGCCTGTGCTAATTGCTGTTCTGCTTGCTGTTCTCTCAGTTTTCTGTGGTCTTTTTTCTTTACGTACTCTCAACATACTTCATTCAAACGGTCACAAATATTCGCTCTAAACATTCAGAAATGCTACCTCGCACGCACGCATACACACACACAAGCTCTCTGGTTCAGTCTATCTCTCAAAAGCACCGTTCTGTCCCCTGCAGACTTTATCTGATAAACTCCCCCGTGGTGAGAGCAGAAAACCTCCGCTTTAAAGAGGAGGGTGTGCGAGACGTATTGAAGGACGTCTTCCTGCCCTGGTATAACGCCTACCGCTTCCTGGTGCAGAACATACACAGGCTACACAAGGTACACATGTACACATTCAGGATGAACATGAAGTATGCAGCTCCTATGAATCCTAGGGTACACACCAAGTTTGCACAAGATAACTCGAGTTTACACATAGCCACTGTTTTCCTGCACTGTGCATATTTTTCATTCAGAATGTTATATTAGATATTCAACAAAACTCTAATATTAATAAAGTATCCTGATTCATATTCCATGTACATTTGGCACTTATGTATTATGTAATACCCAGAGGTTCTGCACAGCCCTTAGACTCAATAACTGGGTATTCCAACCAAATGGTTCCTGTAGCTATTGAATAGTCTCTCTCAGTGCTGTGGAGGAACTTCAGGACACTCTGCCATGCGGAACCGCTTCACAGAAAGTGAAAGATGAAAAAATGCATACCTTTGGTATCAATATTTTCAGAAAAGTCCCTTATGGGTTTCAAGTTCAATAACTTTTGTCATTAATTAATAAAGTAGGATGCATTACAGTAGTATATTACTGTATAGGGCATGCTTTAACCTGGCAGAGCTTTTTTAACTAAATGCAATGTATTACATTTGTGAATTAGGAGGAAGACATTCAGTTTCTGTACAATGAGAACACGGTGAAGCAGAGTGACAACATAATGGACAAATGGATCCAGTCCTTCACACAATCGCTCATCCAGTTCTTCAAGGCTGAGATGGACGGTGAGGCACCCATAACAATTTAGACAGAGCCCATTATATGATAGAAGAGTTAGGAACAGATCAAAGGAAGAAACTGACAAAAATACATATTATTTAAAGCCCCCTTTTACAGGCTTTGACCTAGGTTTGAATGTTCTTTTTGCAAACGGTCCATAGGGGTTGGAAAATTATTTATTTTTACGAAGGCCGTAAAATCTTGGAAATGCTAATATTTATGTTTTTAACGAGTAAAATATAGACACAATTATGATGAAAATGTGAGATTCTCACTGTCCTTGACGTTTTAAAATCTAGCACAGCTAGAACGGTAGAAATGTAGACACAAACGCGAGTGTTGCGTGATGCGACTAAGTGTCCCGGACCTGATGCGGCCGGCGGAGACCCGGAGTAACTCGTACGATGTTAATTTGCCATTTTTCTATGGAGACCCATCAAGCTCTGTCTCTATTTTCACTGCTGATAAACTGTTACGTTACAGAATACCACCTGTACACTGTGGTCCCACGCCTTGTCAAGTTTGTGGACATGCTTACCAACTGGTACGTCAGGACCAACCGACGCCGTCTCAAGGTGGGTCGCTGTGTGCCTTGGCTTTTACGACCCATTTATGTTGTGTATACAGCTGCATGTTCTCGCAAATCAATGCCAAGACACCTTACGTGACCTGCAAGGGATCAGTGCCCAACACTGTTTCTCTGCTATTGTTATTAACATTAGCCTCTTCACTCATTATAACTCATTCACATGTTGGAAACAGTGATAATATCAGAGAAGCCCGTTTGTAGTCCTGCATACAGTCTGACTAGATGAGAGCACATGCGCATTCAACTGTTTGCCTCCCGTATGGTCGTGCCTTGCCAAGGGGCTTGTATGTATTGATTTGTGCGTGTGTATTTCTGTTGCATGTGTGAACTTTGCAGGGCGAGAGTGGCACAGAGGACTGCCTGTGGGCGCTGGAAACCCTCTTCAGCGTTCTCTTTTCCATGTGCAGGCTAATGGTGAGTCATTACACAGAGGGAGAGTTGTGTTCAAGACACAAATTGAGAGCGCTGCCTGTGCAATGTGACATTGCGTGTGCATACATGTTTATGAATAATGCATAAGCAGTAGGAGTTTTTATTTATAACGCATTGCACTAAAAAGGTTTGCATGTGAAATGAGAGGCACCCTGCAAGCCAGTTAGCCTAACCTAGATCAATACAGAAAGAAATCTAGAATATATAGATTTTAGGATAAGTAGCGTGGTGGCGGCAAAACGATATTTTAACTGCAGAAATGTCCGAACAATGTGCGGACCTGATTAACCGGACATTGTCCGGAGTTCATATGCGATAACGGCTTATAATTTATTTTAAAACAAACGTTATTCTCTCTAATGATGGTTTATTTTCCTCCTCCCCCTCTTCCTTAGGCGCCATTCACTCCCTTCATCACAGAGCTGATGTACCAAAACCTGTGTAACCTTATTGACCCGGCCTCCGTGGAGGAGAAAGATGCCAGCAGCATCCACTATCTTCTGCTGCCCCAAGTGAGGTCGGGAAAGTCCCTCCGCACATCCACTCCTTATTTCCCTCTAGTGCAGCAGTTCTGCAACGGTTTGACCCGTATGCCCTGCCAATAAGTGGCCCGTGGCTAGGGCTTCATGAGCAAATGAACAACCATAAACACCATAGGGGGAGGGCGGGCATATGGGACGGTAAGCCGAGTTGAATAAACAAGCTTATTTTATAGTGTTGACATGCACACACCGAGCCACTGTGAACCTGCCGTTAGGCTAAAACCACTAAGAAGCTTCTACGCCTTCAACCCCAAATGTGTAGGAGCATAGACAGTAGTGGAAAACCCCCTACCGCGTTTATGCAGGTGGACCTCAGGGTGCAGCCACTGTGTCGGACCTTAATTTCTATGGAGAGAAAAAGGTTTCAAAATTATGATGCACAAATATTCCACAATTTATATTTCACGCTTTATGAATGTGTTTTGCAATCCACAAACACACAATTCCTTTCTTGTGACTTGTAAGTTGGCATTTATATATATGTGCTATGATTTTTACAAATGTAAACTATAAATATATCGTTTATAATTTCTAAAAAATACTTTATACATTGTGTGTGCACTTCTCATGAAATGTCATTGTCTCCCTCCCTTTGGACTATGACATCCGGGAGGCGGTAATGTTGTTCAATCAGCCAGTAAGCAAGTCACATCAGTGTTAAGTCCCTACTGGTTTCCAAGCTAAGCGGTTTCTGATTGTGCGCGCTCATGTTTACTTCCCATCACACCTCTGGCAGCAGATTCCACAAATAATTTGAAGACCCCTTTCTCTCTATATATTTCCATAGATTTTCAACTTTACAGTAGCTGTGACAGCTAACTGTCATTTCACTTTCCTTCTTTCGTCTGCCTCCTCTCTCTCCTTCATGTCTTCTAGGCTCTAAAGTGCTGTCTTGTCAGACACACCTGCATTCACACTGATTATAAAATATTATTTAAACTATTTCTACACATTTTGACTTGGTGGTTGCCTTTTATTATTGTCAAAGAAATAATCAATTCAAGAACATTCCTCCAAACCCATTAATATTGATTCATTTGTATTTTTCTGGGTAGATATTTATACCTGAACCGAATAGGTGTTTTCCCTCCAATCACATAAAATCCCTCAGTTAGGGAATAAAATTTTGCCAAAGCAGCACTGCTGAATGGCTTTCCTGGGATCCACTTTCACTCACCATACCCCCCTTTGGCACAAATTGCGCACACACACATATGCATACGTACTATTTTTTTTTTTTTTTTAACACAACCTGACACATCTTGGTTTGTCACTGTAGCAGCACTCTGGCTGCCTTATCACCTGCTTGTCCTTCCTTCTGTCTGTTGGGACTACTTTCCCCATCTGAGGTCAGCCAATCAATCAGACGGAAGAAACAGCTGCTCCTCAATCACCTCATTAAATGATTGGCTGTCCCTGGTGTCCTTTTTACTCTTCTTTAGTGCCGCCGTGCGCACATAAAGGCACACCACGGCCCACATCTGAAATGTGGGCGAGCGCCTGCTCAGACACGCATATAGCCCATTTCCCTCTAGACATAGAGTGCTAATAGCATTATTATATGTAATTATTATTGGCTCTAATACAGCGCTAATCAACATTCTGAAGTCGGCGTACCTCGTTAGATGTTCCAAGATTACATTTTTAGTTTCCGACCTCTCCTTTCATTTGTATGTGTGACAAGAGCTCCATTATGTTTATTCTTTGTCCTCTAATGGAAGAACATTTTGACCCCGAATCAATTACTAGGAGATGATGGATGAAATAATGACGCCTGTAGCTCTTTGAATTGTGCTTTCAGATTGCACAGTATCTTAGCCTTCCTCAGAATTATAGGTTCCAAAGGTTTGCCTGAATGTGGTCCGCTTTACTTTACCTAACTTATATCTTTCATCTCATCTGTTTTCAATCCTTCTCTTCTAACAAGCAGAGGCTGAGGTAGTAGGAGGCCAATACAAGTTATCAAGCTGCTATTTTTATGTCTCCGGCAACAGTCGTGGCCGGAGCATAGACTGTATAATATAGTGGACGGAGCCTCCAGGACTGTGATGTGCAGCCAACGCTGAAGTGCCTTAAGCCCTACCTTCTATGAATTGGCCACTAGGGTTTCACTCGTTGACTCCCATTGTAAATGACACATGATTTATTAGCTCAATAAATGGGTTACTGACGATGGTTTATGGTCTCAATCTCTAGTTTATAGTCTTAGAGATAATCAACGTTGTTCCCTCCCACTTTTCTCTTCTGCAGGGAGAATTTGATTGACAAGCGTATCGAGAGTGCCGTCTCCCGCATGCAGTCGGTGATTGAGCTTGGCAGAGTGATCCGAGACAGAAAGACGCTGCCTGTCAAGGTCTGTCGTCACCTTAACCCCGCCTCTTGCATACACTTTGTCCTATGCATTGCATTGGTAGAATGTGTGTTGTTCATCTAATGTCATTTGTGTGTGTGTATTTCAGTATCCACTCAAGGAGGTTGTAGTTATCCACCAGGACCCAGAGGCTCTAAAAGACATCCAGTCCCTGCAGAAATACATCCTTGAGGTAAAATACAAATATTTGTTTGAAAATGTTTTTAACACAGTGAGTAATGTAAAAATGTTACTACAATCTATCATCCGGTTTACCTCTTCTTACGTTCTTATGAGAACAGACCAGAGAACAGTGTGAGGGTACTGATTACTGGCTGCAAATGATGTGTTTTGAAAAGTTGAGGTTTACAATGCAAGTCCCTTGTGCCATACAAACTAATGAAAAGGGGGTAAAAGGTTTCTATAATTTACTGGTTGTAGCTTGGATGTAAGCTACAACTATATATAATTATGTGACTTCCAGACACTGGAAAAAAGTAACATGTCCGGTTGAATGGGATTGCAGATGTTATCTTGATTTTTGACTAAAAATACTGACATGGCAGATTTATTCTGGGTTTAATTACATATGCGGTTGGTACCATTTACAAGTTCTGTAACTGTTCCAGTGAAACAAATTCTGTGGATGAGTGCCTCAGTTGCAGTGTTGTGCAGAATTAATGAAGTGCATGCCTATAGAATTCCCTCCTCTGCTTCTATTTCCTGGGTAATTTTTTTCCTTTCTGTTATTGGTGTTGGTGGTGTTTGTATTGTCTATTTTTATGTAATCTGTCTAGAATCCAAAAAACAATTATACTTGTGCACACAGAATACCTTGCTTTCTTGTAAAACACTTTGTGAACACTGGTTTTAGAAAAGTGCAGCACAAATAAAATGACTGCAATAGAAATGTTCTCGTGGATAAGAAGTGCTAGTTGGATAATAATATCATCTGTCAGATAAGTGTTATATGACCCGCTAACTCATCCGTGTCGTTTTAAGAGATTGCACTGTCACACCAAGATCATGTTGTGTAATGAAGTCCTATTCAACCTGACTAATGTACCTAAAAAAGGAAAACCATGGATGCTACTTTGCTAATTTGTCTTCCCATCTCTGTGTTACTCTGTGTTTGGACACTGTCCCCTACTCCACGGGACACATTGATAAACAGTGAAAGTATTTCTGGTCACACATTATGCGTCTCCGTGCCACCTCTTCCAGGAGCTGAATGTGCGGCAGATGACCCTCTCCACGGACAAGGACAAGTACGCTATTCGCCTGAGGGCCGAGCCAGACCACATGGTGCTGGGGAAAAGGCTGAAAGGAGCCTTTAAGTCCATGACTGCCTCCATCAAGGAGCTGACCAGCGAACAGCTAGGGGCCTTTCAGAAGACAGGTGCTGTGTGTGTGTGTGTGTGTGTGTGTGTGTGTATTACACACACACACAAGAGCTTAGTTATAAGATGGAACGCTAACGAGCATTTTGTCTATATAAATGTCTATAAGAACAGCTTTTTTTGTTGTAATGTAAAGGCAGTAATATGGCAACCCAAAAATATTCAAAAGTAGTTTATTACTAGTAATATTATCTCCCGTGATCACTGCGCTATGCCAACCTTCCATAACTTGAACCATTCAGTTAACCACAGAGGTCAATTAACAACAAATCATTTCAATGGAGGCCCAGTAAGGAGCAGATTTGTTAGATTCTCATGCGTTTTGTCTGCAAACCATGGTGAGGCCACCGTAATTAAAATGATAGATTGTTATGGTGTCAGGTAGGTCCTGCCTCTCCAATTAGTGAGACCAGTCCAGTGAGCCTCAGAGAAAGACTGCTCTGGGGGCCAGCCAGGCTGGGGAAATGTATTCTGTTTCCAATCACTTGGTCCTTTGAAGTCTTGGCAGTTGGCAAGTGGCTGAGGGAGGAGGACAATATATGATGTTCATACAGATAGAGAGGGGACACCCTGAAAGGAGAGGCAGTTTTTTGATTTGGCATCATATACTGTAGGACAGCTTTCACTTCCTATTGAAACCAAGTAATTTAGAGCACTGTCTGCGTGATACTAGCCTATATAGCGCGTAGAGAGTATAGGAGGGACAGAGAAAGTCCTTCCCATTGGCCTGCTGAGCAACTGTGAGCCAAAGATTGGACTTTCAAAACATTGCTATTAAATCATCTGGCGTGATGAAAGCCCCAGGGTGGCAGTTTGACAGTTAACTGAAGAGGGTTTCATCGTTGTTAGCGGGAGGTAGCTTAAACTTGCCAGTACATCCTAGCCTCTGTCTTTGATCCCATCGTCTGGGACGTCGGGGGTGAGAGAGGCGGAGAAGAAGGATGGTGGGACAGATCAAATCAAAGCATGGAAATCGAGGATTAGAGAGAAACACTGACTTTCTCCACCCTCCCTCTGGGTGAAGGGGCGAAGGCTTAGGATTTTTTAACTCAGAACACAGACATAGGTAATTGATGCTGACGGCGAGATGGAGAGCTATACCTGGCTACGTGTTAAAATTGTACGGTATCATTTCAAGAATTCATCTACAGAGAATAACCTATAAAAACAGAAGTACCTGTACTGTAGGACTGATTCCTTTCTCTGCATTTAATGCACAGGATATGTGGTTGTACTTTCTATTGTGCCATTATTATATTTTAGGAATAATATGCTACCCTCCAAATAATTACCATATGATTTCTTCTTAAATTTTTTTTTTACATCGAACACTTATCGGTCATCATGTGCATTGTCCAGTAAAGCCCACCTACAATATTTTGTAAAAAAAAAAAAGATAATTTCCTAGTTGACCCAGGTGTTTGAAGTGACAGTTGGTGTAATGAGGAAAATTATAGTAATTGTGTAGCAGAAATGCTTTATATCGTTCTTCAATTGCATTTACACTTGATTAAGCATACATCTTAGTCCTAAACCCTGATATTGTATAATATTACATTTGTGTTCAAAGATAAATAATTATGTTACTATTAAGAAAATAACAACCAGCTTTATGATTATATTGTTTTATTATTTTAAAGAGATATTGAACTTTTGTTATACCTATGACTCTATAGCTTCCTTACCTCAATATAAGATCAGATCAAATTATCCCATTAATACGCAATGAACCTCCATGGAGTTCCATTGTTTCTCAAAACATACTTCTAATGTATTTACAGAGCTGATTGATGTCTCCGCTGGTAGTATGTATTAGGCTTAGGCGGTATTAGGGTATACTAGAAATCCCAACGGTATCATTTTCAATACCGTCAAAAATACACTCTTTAGACAGGACAGTCTTCCTGTCCTGTCTAAATGAATTGTTCAATTCCTGTCTGTGTTTTGAGTTAATGTGGCTGATTAGACCTATTCTCAGGTGTGGGCGTGTGCACACACTGCTTGCTTCCTGGTTGTTCAGACAGCGACAATACAATCGGAGATCTTTTATAATTGTTTTTCTATCTAACTGTTTCTCATGCACAATATTGGTGTCATATAGAGTATTGTATACCGCGGTATAATGTTAGGAGGTTATGACGGTGTGAAAAAATAGATACCGCCCCAGCCTAGTATGATGAGTGATGACAAAAGTTCAGTATGGCTTGAAGGCTCCACCATGGCTGGTGAGTGTGCCGATTGTGTTGATGTGGGACTGTGTTTCCTGTTCCGTTTGACTCTCCAGGCTCCATCATGGTGGATGGTCATGAGCTTCACGAGGAGGACCTGAGGCTCATGTACACCTTTGACCAGAGCTCAGGCTCTGCTGCACAGTACGAGGCCCACTCTGACGCACAGGTACACGCACAAAAACAAGATATCTATCAGTTGTCTTTCGTTCTTCCTTTCTTCCTTTCTTTCCTTGTTTCTGTCTCCTCTTTGTCTGTGTGTCTTTCTTTCTTCTCCTCCTTGCATGTCATGTAATGATGGACTGTGCAGCCCTGACCTGTACGTGTCGTCCCTCTTAGCGTCTGACCGTCAAAGAAATACTCTCTGATATTAGTAGATATTGATTCCATAGCTGCTATTCTTCAGTTGTGGCGTCATGGTGTAGTAAAATGTCATTACTGTTTCTCTCCTGTGAGGGTGATATATACAATAATTTCACAGCTAAGTGGTAACCAGCATGTATGCGTTCCCCACAGGCCGTCTCTAATCAGCGCTCCTTCAAGCGTACATGCGCCACACGGTTGCAGCTTAATGCCAGTTTACTGAGCGCATGCTTTCATTCTCTCTCTATTCCCGTTTGACTCCACCCCACACTCCTTTTTATGCTCTGACACTTTCTCTTTGGTTCTCTCTGCCTCTGTCTTTGTCTCGCACCGTGTCTGTCTTTTGTGTGCTCTATATTTTCATTAGTATTTCTCTATTGAATTCCTGTGGCTTTTCTGCTTTGTTTTGGAGTCGAGTCATATCTCTCTCTCTCTCTCTCTCTCTCTCTCTCTCTCTCTCTCTCTCTCTCTCTCTCTCTCTCTCTCACTCTCTCTCTC
>JAOEHI010004412.1:0-10052 GCA_025447815.1 Percopsis transmontana | reverse complement strand
TGTCTCTCTCTCTCTCACACACACACACACACACACACACACACACACACACACACACACACACACACACACACACAGCGTCATCTGTAAAGCAGATCTTTAGCAACACTGAAACCTGAGTCTCCTTCCTCCCTCTTCCCCTGGTTCTGTCTCCCAGTGGTGCAAAGTAACTACTACAAAGTAACTATATAGACATACTTGGATACCGTTCTCTAGTATTCATTAATTGATTAGTCCAATAATTGTCGCACTCTGTACGTTAATGTCACCCTTCTCACACTTTTAATTGAGCGTCATTACTTTTAAGTAAGTATTACATTTGATTATCTATGTGTGTGTGTGTGTGAGTGTGTCTTTGTTCTTACTGGTCTTACTGGCCTATTTTCTGCATGTTTCTCTCTCTCTCTCTGTCTCTCTCTCTCTCTTTCTCTCTCTCTCTCTCTCTGTCTCTCTCTCTCTGTCTCTCTATCTCTGTCTCTGCCCTGCATTTCTGGCTAGACACTGACTGGACATGTAGTCAGGTAGGTCAGAGTGCTCTCAGCACACTTACAGAAATAGCTAATACTGATGTCTGTGTGTGTGTGTGTGTGTGTGGGTGTGTGAGAGCGAGTGGATTGTTTGCCAGTGGAAAAGCTATGTACGTGTATGTGCAGTTTAGTGTGCTGTATACAGCAGTGGGTGTGTGGGTGGGTGCGTGCGTGTGTACGTACACAAGCTGTGGTCTTTATAGTACACACACACACTGTGATCTGCTCTGTGGGGGTAGCCACTCACACACACACACAGTGTAGGGTTGTGTGTGTGTGTGAGTGTATGTAAAGCTTATGTAACAGGCCAGCATGGTATAACCCCAGAGTGCTTACTATATGTGTAGCTGCACAAAAACAAGCTATTTGTGTAGCGTCCATAGCATACCTGCCATCTGTGCCTGTAAGCTATAGGTGGATGCCAACATTTGCATGTTGTGAAATCTTTATAGCCCAGCCTGTTTCTCTGTGTGTGTGTGTGTGGATGTGTGTGTGTAGGATAGCTCCTATATAGGCAAGCTATATCCCTTTGCGTGTCAGCATGTCTATGTATAATTACGTATTATTATATGATACAGTTATTGTGTATTACTGTGTCACAGTGTTTAGCAGTGCGCCAATGTATTTCTGCGTACGTAGCTTATAGGCTACCCAGCGGTTTGCTCAGGTTTGTGCGTCTGCATGTAGCCGTTTGCACCTAAGGGTCCTACTACGTGCCAGTGTGAAGACCCATGCTTGCCCGTTCGATTATGCGCCATCCTGGTGTCTGATCCCCGTGTAGGGCCCTCTCCTAAGGACCATAATCCGAGGTTTAGTCTGTGGGTTAACACTCCTTAGGCCGTAGGCTTCCCGCTATTCAAGTGTGCCGCCGGGCTGATGGCAACAAGCGCGATGACCTCATCGCAGCACTCGGTCATTGGCCTACAGACCCCGCGTCGCTCCGCCAATCACGCGCCACCTTGGTGACGTTATGGCTCGTATGGACTGTCCCGATTGGACGGGTGGGCGGGACTAACTTGGTAAACTATGGCGACGCTGAACATCTCATTAGCTGGGTTAAAGAGAGAAGGGATGGAGGTAGCGCGGAGGCGAGGAGAGGGGAGGGGGGGGGGTGTATTTAGTCGCCTCCATTAGTTTACCTGTTGGTTTACAGGGTTATACGAGAGAACAGAAACATAACTGCTCTCTGTTCCCAAACAGAGGGCAGTGAGTAGGCCTACTGTCACGAATGCAGAAACGGTAATGTCTTTGTCTCGATATGAGATGCGACTCTACAATCTAAGATGATGGCATGGCAAACGTATAGGCATGTTATATGGGAGTATTTATTCTCCGTGTGAATCGTGTTGTCTGTCAGCTGTTTATTTGATCAAGCTGTAGCGTATTAAACTGGAGGGATATAACATCGAGAATAAAAACAATAAAGGAGAGATTAATTTCTGTTATGTGCCTGTGGTCACAGACGTACCCTGATTCCCCATTGGCCGCCGCAGCCTCGTTCCCTAACAGCTGTTCTGTGTTTTCCCACACCCCGATTCGCTTAAATGACCCGTCGGTCAAATGTACATTGACACGTAGCTCCGCCCCCCGTGTTGGTCCGGGCGAAATAATTGGCTACTGTACGTGTTCATGTTCCACGATTGGCCGGGCGGACTAGTTGTCAAGGCTTTGGGCTTCATTCACCATTTTGCGACTGTAGTGTAGAATCTTAAGGGCAGGAGTTTTTCATCCTTTTAAGTTGGTTTGCCGAAGAATAATGAGGAACCGTTAACCGGCAGCTGTGGACGACAAACTCTCCTATCCCGTTTTCGAGCAGCGTCAATATAGATTTACACTGGAGACTATTTGTTCCGGTGAGTAGCTACCCACAAATCTTTCTCCTGCAGCACTGCAGTATAGCTTGTTATGCCTGGTCGAGCTCCTACGTTAGACATGTTTACTTTGATCACAAACTATATTTGCAATCGTTTTCTCGCCATGTCTTCTGACATTTCAATTGTATATTGCACAGAGGAATAGAGGGCGGATTGACTGCCTGGTCGAAAAAGGGAGCGGTGCGGGTGGGTATAGTGAGCTTGAAACTTTTCCACTAGAAATAAATTCAACGTCATAACTGCCATTGGACTTCTTCGAACAACTGTTATTTTTCCTGCGTTGCCACAAAGCTTTCACGAGGGGCTTGCCTTTCTTTTGCCTTTTCGCCCAGCATTGATCAGTTTTACTCCCTGTTCTTTCGTGAATCAACGTGGCTGTTTGAATCCGTCCTTCATCCAGGGCTCGCGGGCCTACTCCCTCGACTACTTTATGACACATATCGTTACTTTTTTGCAGGTAAAACGTTACATCTGCGTAATAATGCACAGCACATTATTATCGATACAAAGTTGCGAAAGCAACTACGGCTGTCATGTTGGACTAAAACAATTAATTTGTTTGCTTGTTTGTCTTGTCAAGTGAGCGGATTAGCGAAGTAATGTGTTGTCTGTTTGTGACACTTTCATACTGCCATGCAGGATAGACAATAAGACTGTATTCTTTGATATTACAGTGTAATGTGTGCGATGAATCGGTTATTTCCCGAGAGAATGAAGTCGGGTTTAGAGGCCTTGTGTGTAGTTTAGGCCTGCGTCACTGCACGCCACGGCCTTCCCTGTTTTGTAGTAAGCTGATAGTAATCGGGGTACTACGAAGGCTTGACACATATACGGTACTATTCAGCTAAACCAGAGGTGACGACATTCCTCCGGTAGGGTTCATTTTGCAGAATGATCCCTGCTCACATGAAGTTAGCAACTACTTTGCTATCTGTTCTTTTTTCAACCCACGGGCCTCTGGGTTAATTTTATGGAATTTGTCCACAAGTCGGCTCATAGTTGCTTTGGGTGTGTGTACGCAGCCTCCATACTAACTTTTATTTTTTAAACTCGAGATTATATATTTTTTGCAGTTTACGCAGCCTCGCGATGAAAGTCGAGTTTGGCTCAACGGTTACACATGAACATAAAACAGGGACAGAGACGTACTATATGATATGAGTCTTGATATGAGTCCCATGCAGTGCTCTATATTTCGCAGGAGGGACTCTGCCTTGCGTCAGTTTGTCTTTGGGGCTGTTATCATTAAGTCCATGACTCGAACGCCAGCTGTTGTAGACAGAGCACTACTGAATAAACACATGTAACGTAGCCTACCTCTGTCGTGACCAAGTAAGGCTAGTTGCCAAATTATTTTATGGCGGCCCCCTCCAGAGATTATCTATCCTAAATAGCAATTTACATATAGCACGAACAAGTGACTGTTATCTGTTGATAGTGTGTATAGGCCTGTGTTTACTGTAGTCCCGTGTTTCAGCTATCGTAAATGAATACAAGGTCCTACAGAGAGACATACAAAATAGACAGGAGTATGGACAGAAAAATACACAGGACTGGGGAATAGAGGCAGGCTGTTCTAAGGAGAGAGACAGATATCCACACTGGAACTGGAAGGTTGTAAGGCAGGCAGGCAGACAGACAGACAGACAGACAGACAGAGAGAGGGCAGCTATGGTGTCCTGACAGACATAACAGGAAGCCAGGCCCTTGTACAGGAGAGGCCAGTGAATAGACAGACCTCCACAGACAGGTTGGTACGGAGTACATGCTGGCTGATAGACAGGACTCTAGCTAGTTCGCTGACAGCTGTCAGAAATGGTTGAGTGGGGCTTCCTGCTTGCCCCTGAAGCCCTACGAGCACCCTCACTGTCCAAGGGTTGAATCCCACAAATGCTACATAATATACTACAGATGAGTGGATTTCCCCATGCACATTTTTAAAGGGACACTCAATTTGTGTCAGGAATTTTGCTCGGTGGAAAACTGGGTAACTCTGAGAGTGCATCCCCCACCTGAGTGGCATGCCTCTCTTGTCCTTCCCCTACAGAGCTCATAGGTTCAAACCGCTCTCTACCCTTCCCCTTGCAACCACGTGCACTTTAGTGCATGGTTGCGTTTTCAAACACAAACAGTGAGCTGGGGCAGAAACATGTGGTTCTGAGGACGCCATGATGGCATCAAGGAAAAGAGCTCCTGTTGAATGATAGGAACTAGAAGAGTTTTTCGGTGATATTTATACAATTGTTGACGTTTCACTGACTCAGTGGAAACCCTTTTTTCAAATGAGGTGGAACACACACACACACACACACACACACACACACGGGCACCCATGCTACCCCTATTAGTCACACAGCCGGGCGAGAGGCTGATGACTAAAACCAGTTTACTCACAGTAGGCCCCCCCGTCTGATCCGCCGAGTCAGCAGAATAGTTTTTAAACCGGGTGAATGAATGGGAATGGCATTCGTTGTGAACCGCTCTGCCGTTATTAGTGACTGCGGTGTAGAATAAGAGCTGAAGCAGCTCTCCGTCTCTCTCCTGAGTGGAAGCGGAGAGAGACGGAGAGAGCACAGGTACAAATCAATACCAGCGAGAGAACAAGAAGAGGACAAGAATGAAATTGTACCGCTAACAGTGAACCGGAGGGAGGGCCGGAGACAGAGGAATGACTTAGCGGGAAGTTAGGTAATGGCCTTCACAGGAAGTGGAGATTGTAGGGGCGGTTTTACTTTGCTACCAAATACATAGAGTAGATAAAGGTCGCCAGAGAGAGAAAGAGAAAGAGAGTGTGAGACAGACAGGCAGACAGACAGTGTGTATGTGTGTGTGTGTGTGTGTGTGGGGGGGGGGGGAACAGAATTATGCAGACAAGACAGAAAGAGAGAGGTTGCAGAAGTGT
Source organism: Percopsis transmontana (assembly GCA_025447815.1). Lineage (NCBI taxonomy): Eukaryota > Metazoa > Chordata > Actinopteri > Percopsiformes > Percopsidae > Percopsis > Percopsis transmontana. The sequence goes on along the minus strand of JAOEHI010004412.1, from coordinate 4,749 downwards.
GGGCAAAGAAAGGCAGACAGATAGAGAGAGAGAGAGAGAGAGAAAGAGTTTCAGAATGCAAGTGAACAAGGAATTTCCCCGCCTCTACTACCCTGGCCAACCTTCTGTGTGTGTGTGTGTGTGTGTGTGTGTGTTTGTAAGCGTGTGTGTGTGTGTGTGTGTGGGCGTGCACGCAGAAAGGCTTGCCCGGGCAAGCACTCGTAAAGTGTTCCTCACTATTTCCACACTGCGTTGTAATGCCGACATTGTGTTTACCGTACAGCCGGCCTCCCGTTTTCAATACGTGTCTATTATGGTTGCCGGGCCTTGTGTAATGTAAGTAGATTCTGTGATGTAATAAATTCACGTGTAATGAATTGTAGGCTATATGACTCATCTATTACTTCTTGAGTACTCCGGTACGTGATTTGGATGCACAGAGGGAGTGGAATAAAACAGTCCTCGAGGTGTTGATTCCAGTTGTAAAAACCGTGATTTTTTGTTGTATTTCACTGTTTTTTTTACATGAAAATACTTGGAAGTGAGTTTTGCCCATTTAAAATGTCCCTGGTCTCGTCGGTGCTAATAGAGTTAGCTACATGTGCTAACTGCTATCAGTTAGCTTCCTTTAAATCAACACTTTGATGCGGGATCAAACATTTAGATTATTTATACCCTATTCGATACCCTATCAACTCCATCGTATCAGAAAAATGTTAACAGCTTACATTCTATGTGAAGGGATGATAGTACATTCCAGCATTCCAGACGAGGGGTGAGTAATTCACACAGTTATCATTGTTTTTGGGTGTACCTTTAGACCTCTATACATTTTTCCTTCCTACGCCGCAAGCTAAAACTTTCTACACGAGCAAATTCACACTTCCCGCTCCCTTCTTCTCTCTTTCAGAGTTCCTGGAATAAGGTGAGAAGAGTCCCGGCACAATAGAAGGTCGGAATGAGAGAGGGAGGCTCCGGCGGAGCAGGAAAATAGATGTAAAGGAAGATTCCAAAAAATAAAACTTAACAAGAAGAGGCGAGAGGAGCACCAAGGAGAATTCCCAGAATAGATAAATACATTAAGACGTGTTCTATAAAAAGGAGGGAAGGAAACCCCGCAGGAAAGCTAAATGAAAAGATGAAGCCGATCAAAAAGCAAGGGAGGGCCAAAGGGGGGAAACGGCGCGGGGCGGCGGACACCCCGGACACCCCGGACACCCCGGACGGCGGGGAGAAGAGAGACTCCGACGAGCACCGGGACAGAAGCAGATCCCCTAAAAACCAGACCTCCTCCTCATCCTCCTCTTCGTCGTCGTCGTCGTCGTCGTCTTCACACTCCGAGTCCTCCCCGGGGGAGCCAGTCGTAAGCCAGGGGGAGGGGCCTCACAGGGACGTCCCGATGCCCTCGGAGACGGCGGCCGCGGCCGATGCGGTGAAGCCCCCGGAGGAGCGGCCGCGGCGGACGGCCGCCGGCGCGGACGGCAGCGCCAGCGCCAGCGGCAGCGGCAGCAGCTGCAGCACCCCGACCGCCAACAGCAGCCCCAACCCCTCCTCCAGCCGGAAGACGGCCACCTTCAAGGCACGCGTGCCCAAGAAGAAGTACACCTCCGAACACTGTGCGTCCTCGGCCGCCAGTAGCCATAGCAACCCCGCCTCCAGCACACCTCCTCCCCCGCCCCTCCCCCCTGCCCTCTCGGGCGGGAGTCACAGTCAGGGGGCGACAGAGAGCAGCGAGCAGAGCAGGAGGCCGATGGAGGATCCCGGCAACAGGAGCGCCGGCAGGCCGGCGCCCCGGGACCACTCCCCAGGACCCCCAGCGCCGTCCCTGGGAGCGGGACAGGAGCGGCAGGGGGTGGAGGAGGTGGCGAGGCAGGCGGAGAGAGTCTCCCCCAGCCCCCTGCCCCGCTGCTCCTCCACAGACACGGCCAGCGAGCACTCGGCAGACCTGGAGGTGGTCGGAGACCCCCCCGCGCGCCTCCGGGCCCCATCCAGGGCCTCCTCCGGCCTGCCTGACGCGCTGGCCGACGCCCTCGCCAAGGGGCTGAAGAACCAGCGCGTGCTCGCCCGCCAGCTCCGACGGGCGAGCGGCGGGGAGGAGGAGGAGGAGGAGGAGGAGGAGGAGGAGGAGGAGCAGGGCCGGGGCGGCCCGGACCCCGTGTTCCGGGCCGGGGTGGTCCGCAGGGTCAGCGGCGAGTCCGGCAGCCTGGAGGTGCAGCTGAACGGGGAGAAGACACTGTGCCGGTACCCCTACCGCCACGAGGACCTGCGGGGGGGCGTGGACATCATCCTGGACGCGGCGCCGCCCGGGGCTCAGCCCGTCGCCATCGGCACCGCCGTCTGCGTGCCGTTCGGCAGCGAGGACAGCGGCGAGGGCCAGCGGCAGTGGTACAGGCAGGGGGTGGTCACCCAGGTGGACTCGCACCCCGCCGTGGCCCACCCTTACCGCGTCCTGCTGAACGGCGACAGGGGCCCACCGGGGGACGAGGGGGGCGCGCCGGGCCCCACCCAGGCTGTGTGGGTGTCCCGGCAGAGCCTCCGCCTCCTGGTTCCACCCTGGGACCTGGACCTGGGTCCTGGCGAGGGCGCCCAGGGGGACGACAGGGAGGAGGTGGAGGTGGACCAGGAGCTGTGCCGCCTGAGCCGGGGCATGGTGCCCGGCGGCGGGGGGGCGGGCGTGGGCCGGGGGCTGCCCTACCCGGGCCTCGCCCTGGCCTCCTCCACCTCCTCCTCCAGCGTCAGCTCCCCCGGCACGCCGGCCTCCGTCCTCAGCATGGCGCCCTCTAGGGACTGGGAGCGGGAGAAGGAGCTGGAGAGGGAGAGGAACGCCAGCCTGCAGCACCAGCAGCACCACCCGTACATGCCCCTCACCCCCGAGGAAGACATGGAGGTGTCCCATTTCAACATGGTTCCCATGGTGCCCATGCCGGGGGCCAAGCCCATGGGGATGTCCCAGCACCGCCACATCCTGTCCAAGCCCCCGACCGGCTACCTCGGCCCCCACCTGTCGGTGGTGCGGGGCATCGGCATCCCCCCGGGCCAGCTGACCCTCAACCCCCACCCCCCTCCCCCCTCTCTCCTGCTGGGCGTCGACCCGGCCACCGCGGCCGTCATCACCGCGCCCCAGCTCCCCCCTCTGCCCCCCATCTCCTCCTCCGCCATCTCCTCCTCCTCCCGGGCGGAGAAGTCCTCGGCGGCGGCCGGAGGAGGAGGAGGAGGAGGAGGAGGAGGAGGAGGCTCGGGCTCGGGGTCCGCCTCCTCGTCCCGCTCCCGCACCCCGCTGACGGCGGCCCAGCAGAAGTACAAGAAGGGCGACGTGGTGTGCACGCCCACCGGCATCCGCAAGAAGTTCAACGGCAAGCAGTGGAGGCGGCTGTGCTCCCGCGAGGGCTGCTCCAAGGAGTCCCAGCGCCGGGGCTACTGCTCCCGACACCTCTCCATGAGGACCAAGGAGATGGAGGCCGGCGGCGGGGGCGGCCGGGAGCGCGGGGGAGCCAGCAGCACCGGCACCCTCACGCCCTCCGACCTCCGGCTGGGCGGCGGGCGGGCCAGCTCGGAGTTCGACTGGGACGAGACGTCGCGGGACAGCAGCGAGGCCAGCAGCCGCGGGGGGGACTCGCGGCCCCGCCTGGTCCTGCCCTCCCTGCTCCCGCAGGACCTGTCCCGCTTCGACTTCGACGAGTGCGAGGCGGCCACCATGCTGGTGTCCCTGGGCAGCTCGCGCTCGGGCACGCCCTCCTACTCGCCCATCTCCAACCAGTCGCCCTTCTCGCCCACCCCGTCGCCCTCCCCCTCGCCCCTGTTCGGCTTCCGGCCCGCCACCTTCAGCCCCATCGCCGCGCCCGCCTCGCTCACGCCGCGCCGCCACCGGCAGCTCAGCGGCACCAAGCTGGGCACGCCCGGCGCCGAGCGGGAGCGCCACCTGTCTGGCATCGTGCCCACCTTCCAGACCAACCTGACCTTCACGGTGCCCATGAGCCCCAGCAAGAGGAAAGCGGACGCCCACCCGCCCCCGCCCCTCCCGCTGGCCCAGGACTACCAGGCCAAGCCCGAGCAGCAGCTGGTGGGTGTCGGGGTAGGAGGAGGGCCCGGGGAGCCGTCTCTGGGTCTCGGCCCCGCGGCCTTCCGGGTGCTCTCCCCCCACGGCCAGCCGGCTCCCCCCTCCTCCCTCTCCTTCTCGCGGCCCCGCAGCGCCACCAGCCGGCCCCCCTCCTCGGCCGCCTCCACCCCGCCGCCCATGCTGGTGTCCCCGACCCCGCCGTCCCCGCTGCCCCAGGAGCCGTCGCCGCGGCGAGCCGCGCCCCTGCGGGACTCCCCCGTCATCGTGCGCAACCCGGACGTGCCGCTGGCCAAGTTCTCCGACGGGCCGCTGGCCAGGAGGGAGAGGAGCCGCTCCCGGGAGCACAGCCAGCCCCCCCACCTGGCTCCCTTCGGCCTGCAGGCCCCCGTCCCCATCAACGGGGCCACCACCAACGGGGGCGTCCTCCTACGCAACCCCACCTCCACCCTGGTGCTGGTCACCTCCACCTCGGTAAGGCTACCCCCGTGACACAGGCGCTCTATGGCCCCCCCCCCGTCTGTCACCTCTGATGAACAGCCCCCACTCTGCTGGGAAGGCTTTGTCTATGGCTTGGTTTTATACACCTGTTAGCAATGGGTGTGGCTGAAGCACCTACCTGTCTGTCTGCCTGCCTGCCTGTCTGCCTGTCTGTCTGTCTGCCTGTCTGCCTGTCTGTCTGCCTGTCTGTCTGTCTGCCTGTCTGCCTGTCTGTC